>CM070824.1:47626127-47633627 GCA_036326025.1 Chrosomus eos | reverse complement strand
CAGCCCCAGGTGGAGCAGAACCAGCCCCAACCCAGTCAATCCATCGAGACACACTCTAGCAAACTACACCCCAGCCCACAGCTCATCTAGAGCCCCGAGCAGAGCAGCACCCAGAGCATCATCCAGAGCACCACCCAGAGCACCACCCAGAGCACCACCCAGAGCACCACCCAGAGTACCACCTAGAGCACCACCTAGACAGGACCCCTACAGACTGTCCTACAGCCCCACAGCTCCAGCAGCCGAAGCCCGTCCACAGCAGAGCCCGGCCCAGCCCGGCAGACCGAGCTACGCCCAAGTTGTCAGCGGAGGAGCAGGCCGAGCTAACGCTGAACTCCACGACATCCAACACATGCCGAGTATCATCTGCTCCCACCTACTCAGTGGACAGTGGTAAAAAAAAAACGAAAAAAAAAAAAAACACAGACAACCTACCTAAGTCTGTGGTATTAATGTACATTTAATATGTAATTGTTAATGTTTTGAGTTCCTAACATAACTTTACTTCCATCATTCATTGCTTTAATTTAATCTATTTTAATTTTGCATCATTTCTCTTTTCTCAAAATAGCATACAAACCATACACATTATTTTAAACATTTATGATGAAATCACTTAAGTTTTTCTACGTGGAATATTCAAGGTCTAAACTCCTCAGTCTTTGGCCTAAAAAGTAGAAATTCTGATTTTATGAAAGAACTTCAAGACCTAGATGTCATTGTCTTACAGGAAACCTGGTGTAGAGGAGAAGCGTTCACTGGCTGTCCCTCAGGATACAGAGAAATAATATTACCATCAGTAAAACTCGCATCAGTCACACAAGGGAGAGACTCAGGAGGGATGATCATATGGATCAAATCTGAACTGTCCATAGATTTAATCAAAAGAGAACAGCACCACCTGTGGCTAAAAATACAAAAAGGAATGATATCAGCATCTAAGCCTGTTTTCCTTTGTGCAATCTACATTCCACCCCTCGAGTCCCCATATTTCCGAGAGGAAACTTTCCTAACCATAGAGAGAGAAATTAGCCATTTCCAGGCCCAGGGAAATGTGCTGCTTATGGGTGATTTAAACGCAAGAACAGGAGAAGAATTAGATTTCTTAGAATCGCACGGTACCAGATTCATCACTGGCAATAACAACCTGTACCCTTCTTACCCCAGCAGACAAAACTGCGATCAAACCGTGAACGTGCACGGATGGCAGCTACTACAGCTCTGCCGAGGACTGGCTCTGTACATCGTCAACGGGAGACTGCGAGGAGACTCGCTCGGCCGATACACCCACAGCTCAGCTCTTGGTAACAGCACTGTAGATTATACCATCACAGATATAGACCTTTCCTCTCTGAGAGCATTCACAGTCAAACCCCTAAAACCTTTCTCAGACCACAGCCAAATCATCCTCTATATAAAGCAATCTGAAACATCACCCAAACCAATTAGGACTCCATATCAAATGAGCAAAATAATGTCCTTCAAATGGACTGAAACCAGTGCCAGTAATTACAGCACTGCTGTCGAATCTCCAGAAGTACAATCCCTCTTACATTCATTCCAAATACAGGAATACCCTAAAAATCAATTCGGCATCAATCAGGAAGTACAAGATCTAAACAACATATTCTACAAAACAGCACAAAAAAGTAATTTGCTAATTGTTAAACCAAAAAAAAAAATATTTAGACACTGACAAATGGTTTGATTTGGACTGTAAGGCTCTGAGAAAAAACCTCAGAAATTTATCAAACCAAAAACACAGAAAACCAGATAATTCGGACCTCCGCCTTCTTTACTGTGAGGCACTCAAACAATATAAAGCCACAATCCGGCGGAAAAAAGCACAGTTTCTGCAAGACCAGTTTGAAGAAATTGAAAAATCTATAAACTCACACAAATTTTGGGATAAATGGAAATTGTTATACATGTCACGTTTTGATGTGTTTAGTTCTGTTTTGTGATCTTGTTTTCCCCTGTCTTTTGTGATTTTGGTTCAGTCCTGTTAGTTTTCCCTCTCTGTCTGATTACCAATTCTCGTCACCTGTTTTCAGTTAATTATCTCGTTTGGTTCAGTTCATTTAAGCCCTGTGTTTTCCCTCAGTGTTTGTTGGTCGTCGTCCTTGTATGGTTGTGTTTTCCCTGAAGTTCCTGGAGTTTGTTATTTTGTTCCTGTATGTTAATGGAAGTTTATTTTGTAAAATAAGTCAGCTATTTTTGGAAGTCCTCTTGTCCTCGTCTTCAGCTACCTGCACACACCCTGACAGAACGACCAACCCTAAAATCTAAAAATGGGCCGAAGGAGGAAAAACAAGGAGGTGAGCCCTTTGAAACCCCAATTCTCTTCCAAGAGGAGCGCTCACTCGAAGAGTATGCAGGGCTTTACATTGGCTTCTATCAAGATGAGATATTGGAGGAAGAGGAACTGACAAAGAGTTTCTGGGGTGGATTAAAAGACCCTCTCGCCCAGATAATTCTGGTAAAGGACCTAAATATGTCCTTCCTGGAGTTTGTGGATCACACACTGTGGGCGTGTGGATCCGACTATCTCGTGGAGGATCTCCCACTCCAACCAGTTCCAAATCCGGTATGCCCAGAGCCCATCGCCTGCCCGCCAGAGCCTGAGCCCATCGCCTGCCCGCCAGAGCCTGAGCCCATCGCATGCCCGCCAGAGCCTGAGCCCATCGCCTGCCCGCCAGAGCCTGCACTCCGCATCAGCCCTGCCACCAGATCGGTCCCTAGACTTCCCCGGATGATATCTAGTATGAATGATCCCCCGCTGATGTCAGTGCGATCAGCCAGAAAGAGGGCTGCCGAGGCTGGGGTTCATGTCACGCTCACTGATCCTGAGCCTTCACCGCTGGTCCCGTCCAGCGTTGACCCAGAGACCGTCCAGCCAGAGACCGTCCAGCCAGAGACCGTCCAGCCAGAGACCGTCGCCTGCCAGAGCATGTGTCCAGCCCCAAGCTCCCTGAAGTGCTGGCCCCGTCCAGTTCCGAGTCCCATGATGTGCTGGCCCCGTCCAGTTCCGAGTCCCATGATGTGCTGGCCCCGTCCAGTTCCGAGTCCCATGATGTGCTGGCCCCGTCCAGTTCCGAGTCCCATGATGTGCTGGCCCCGTCCAGTTCCGAGTCCCATGATGTGCTGGCCCCGTCCAGTTCCGAGTCCCATGATGTGCTGGCCCCGTCCAGTTCCGATTCCCATGATGTGCTGGCCCCGTCCAGTTCCGAGTCACATGATGTGCTGGCCCCGTCCAGTTCCGAGTCACATGATGTGCCAGAGCCCGTTGATCCTGCGCCAGAGCCCACTGATCCTGCACCAGAGCCCGTTGATCCTGCACCAGATGCACCAGAGCCCACTGATCCTGCACCAGATGCACCAGAGCCCACTGATCCTGCACCAAAGCCCACTGATTCTTCACCGCTGGTCCTGCTCAGCCCAAGACCCTCGTTGCTGCCGGATCCCCCCTTTCCTGTCAATTTCCCCATTAAAATTTTGGGGGGGGGCGCCCACCCGAGGGTCCTCACCGCCATGGCCACCCGAAGGGTCCTCACCGCCCTGGACGCCCGAGGGTCCGACAGCTCCGCCCTGGACGCCCGAGGGCCCACAGCTCCGCCCTGGACGCCCGAGGTTCCGACAGCTCCACCCTGGACGCCCGAGGGTCCGACAGCTCCGCCCTGGATGCCCGAGGGTCCGACAGCTCCGCCCTGGACCCCCGAGGGTCCGACAGCTCCGCCCTGGACGCCCGAGGGTCCCACAGCTCCGCCCTGGACGCCCGAGGGTCCGACAGCTCCGCCCTGGACGCCCGAGGGTCCCACAGCTCCGCCCTGGACGCCCGAGGGTCCCACAGCTCCGCCCTGGACGCCCGAGGGCCCCACAGCTCCGCCCTGGACGCCCGAGGTTCTGACAGCTCCGCCCTGGACGCCCGAGGGTACGACAGCTCCGCCCTGGACGCCCGAGGGCCCCACAGCTGTGTTTTCCCTCAGTGTTTGTTGGTCGTCGTCCTTGTATGGTTGTGTTTTCCCTGAAGTTCCTGGAGTTTGTTATTTTGTTCCTGTATGTTAATGGAAGTTTATTTTGTAAAATAAATCAGCTATAGTCCTCTTGTCCTCCTCTTCAGCTACCTGCACACACCCTGACAATACAAACCAAATCAAGAAGTTCTGGCAATCCAAGACGGGGAGAATTGGAAAAACCACTTCCAAGAATTATACAGCCCAACTGAAATTCAAAATTATAAACAAAATGAAATAATTAATAAACTAGACAATTTGGAAAGATCAATTAAAGAAAATCAAAACCCTTTAGACTTCCCCATAACAATCAAAGAATTGGAAGACAAATTAGGAGTCCTTGAGGCCAAGAAAGCCTGTGGTGTCGACAGCATCCTGAGCGAGATGCTGAAACACACAGACCAAAGCTTCAGACTGGCCTTGCTGAAACTGTTCAATGATGTTCTGTGTGTAGGGTTCTTCCCTGAGATCTGGAACAAGGGCCTCATCAGCCCCATCCACAAGAACGGAGACAAATTAGACCCCAACAACTACCGAGGCATCTGTGTGAACAGTAACCTGGGGAAGGTTCTCTGCAGCATCTTGAACTCCAGACTTATAGACTTCCTTATGAAGCACAATGCCTTGAGTAAATGCCAAATCGGCTTTCTTCCAAAATGTCGCACATCCGACCACATTTTCACATTACAAACACTAATTGACAAATATGTACATCAAAACAAAGTACAAATTTTCGCTTGTTTCATCGATTTCAAGAAAGCATTTGATTCAATCTGGCATGAAGGACTATACCCAAAACTCATCGACAGTGGAATAGGGGGGAAATTCTATGATTTGATCAAATCGATGTACACAGCCAGCCAATGCGCTGTTAAAATTGGAAACCAAAGAACCGAATTTTTCCCTCAGGGGCGCGGAGTGAGACAGGGCTGCAGTTTAAGCCCAACCCTCTTTAACATTTACATCAACCAATTAGCTGATACGTTAGAACATGCTCCCTTTCAAGGTCTCACTCTAAACGACACCGAGATCAAGTGTCTTCTCTACGCAGACGACCTGGTCCTCCTGTCGCCCACTAAAGAGGGGCTTCAGGACAGTCTGGATCTGCTGGAGGATTACTGTCAGTCCTGGGCCCTGACCGTCAACCTCCAGAAAACTAGAGTCATGATGTTCCAGAAACCCTCCAGATCTCAGGGACCAACACACACATTCACACTATCACACAAAACCATTGAGAGCACAAAAACATACACTTACCTCGGCCTGAAAATTACTCCAACTGGAAACTTTACTTTGGCTGTGAATGAACTCAAAGAGAAAGCTCAAAGGGCTTTCTATGCCATAAAAAGATCAATCAAAATTGACATCCCAATCCAAATTTGGCTCAAACTTTTCAAATCAATAATTGAACCAATTGTTTTATATGGCAGTGAAGTGTGGGGTCCTTCTATCAAATTTGATTTCTTAAATTGGGAAAAACATCCGATTGAAACTCTACATTTAGATTTCTCTAAACGAATACTCAAAGTCCAAAGTATAACACCGAACAACGGATGCAGGGCAGAATTAGGCCAATACCCTCTCCATCTAAACATCCAAAAAAGAGCCATCAAATTCTGGAAACACCTAAAAACAAGCGACCCCAACACATACCATTACCAAGCCCTAAAACACCAAGAGCTGACCGTAGCGAGGAGTCCCCTGTGCCACACACACACACACACACACACACACACACACACACACACACACACCTGAGCGTAGCGAGGAGTCCCCTGTGCCACACACACACACACACACACACACACCTGACCGTAGCGAGGAGTCCCCTGTGCCGACTGGTGCTGAGACTGACTGAGCTCTCTCCTGCAGAGATCAGCTCGTCTCAGCACACACACACACTCACACACATTCGGCCTGCACAAATTATCAACACAGAACAAGACAAGTACATCACCCATTGGACAAACACCATTAAAAATCAACACAAACTTGAATGTTATTCGGCACTAAATCGAGAGTACACTGTTGCTAGCTACCTGAGCACAGTGAGTGATGTGAGACTCAGGAAAACCCTGACGATGTACAGACTCAGCGAGCACAGTCTGGCCATAGAGACGGGTGTGTGTGTGTGTGTGTGTGTGTGTGTGTGTGTGTGTGTGTGTGTGTGTGTGTGTGTGTGTGTGTGAGAGAGAGACTCAGCGAGCACAGTCTGGCCATAGAGACGGGCCGGCGCAGACAGACCTGGCTCTCCCGTGAGGACAGACTCTGCTCGCACTGCATGCTGGGAGTGACGGAGACCGAGCTGCACTTCCTCACAGAATGCCCAAAATATCAACATATTAGAGACCACTATTACCCCAAAATAAATCAAATATTTCCCCATTTTAACAGCTGTAATCCAACCCAAAAACTCCATTTCATTCTTGGTGAAGAAGCCAAATGCTCAAACATAGCTGCAAAATTTGTAGCATCTTGCCACATCCTGAGGGTTGACCAGAAGCCAGCAAACACCCAATAAACACACACTCACACACAGCCTAAGACCCACACACACACACACACACACACACACAGCCTAAGACCTACACACACCCACACAGCCTAAGACCTACACACACACACACACACAGCCTAAGACCTACACATGTATATAGTGTTCAATTCCAATCAGTTCAGTTTTTTTCTGTTTTTCCTTTATATGTATTTTCGCTTTTTAATCACATGTTTTTATATAGTTATAATTCTATTCATGTTTGTCTGTATTTTTTTATGCCTTTTATCGTTTGTTTTATTATTTTTTTGTGTATTTATGTTTAAATTTGTTTATGTTGTTTGATGCTTTGGCATAGTGTAGTATGAATGATGGTGCGTGGGATGAGTGATGTGTGTGATGGAGTGAGTGATGTGATGTGGTGTGTGGTAGTGTTGAAGATGATGTAGTGTGTGGTGTGTGTGTGGTGTGAAGTGTGTGTGTGTGTGGTAGTGGTGTGAGTAAGTGAGTGGGTGAGAGAGTGAGTGTGGAGTGTGAGTGTGTGAGTAGTGAGTGAGGTGGAGTGAGAGTGAGTGTGATGGATAGTGAGTGATGTAGTGAGTGTGATGAGTGAGTGTGAGTGAGTGAGTGTGAGTGAGTGAGTGAGGTGAGTGAGTGAGTGAGTGAGTGAGTGAGTGAGTGAGAGTGAGTAGAGTGAGTGAGTGAGTGAGTGAGGTGAGTGAGAGTGAGTGGAGTGAGAGTGAGTGTGAGTGTGAGTGAGTGAGTGAGGAGTGAGTGTGAGAGGAGAGAGAGTGAGAGAGTGAGTGAGTGTGAGTGAGAGAGTGAGTGAGGTGAGTGTGAGTGAGAGAGTGAGTGAGTGAGTGTGAGTGAGAGAGTGAGTGAGTGTGAGTGAGAGTGAGTGAGGTGAGTGAGTGAGTGAGTGAGTGGAGTGAGAGAGTGATGAGTGAGTGGTGAGAGTGATGGAGTGAGTGAGATGTGAGTGGGTGAGAGTGA
>CM070824.1:47613627-47621127 GCA_036326025.1 Chrosomus eos | reverse complement strand
TGTGAGAAACACTGAGCGCTCTCAGCAGTGACAACAAGTCGTGCGCGTCACACTAGTGTTTACTGCGCGTCAAATACACTGTGTATTCGTTGAGATTAACTGATATAGTGGGCTTTACCTTTACGGATCACTAGACACTGTCAAGCACTCAGTCAGTGTTCGGCGTGATGGGCGGGTGAAAATCTATCTGTGTTTACCAGTTCCAGATTGTAGAGGTAGTTACTCGTTTAGCGATAAACTTCACCTCAGCTTCACGTCCGCCTTCCGCCATGCGCGTGAACTGCGAATGGGTCCCGCGTCATAGGCTTTATCGTTATTATCGCGGGAAGACTAATTCTTATCGTGAGGAAAAATTTTAACGATATATCGCAAACGATAATATATCGCCCATCCCTACTTCCGAGTCTTTCGTTCATTTGTCACGTGACAGACCGAATGGATCATTCATGAGAGCAAGGCGAGCATTTGTGCTTATAAAAATTAAACTTATTTTATTTATTTTGAAATGAGCGATGGTTTGGCTAGATAAGACCCTTATTCATCGTCTGGTGTCGTTTAAAGCCCTTTGAAGCTGCACTGAAACTGTCATTTGGACCTTGAACCGTTTGGGTCCCATTGAAGTCCATTATATGGAGAAAAATCCTGGAATGTTTTCATCAAAAACCTTAATTTCTTTTCCACTGAAGAAAGAAAGACATGGACATCTTGGATGACATGGGGGAGAGTACATTATCAGCAAAAGTTTTTTTAAAAGTGAATTAAGGCATATAAAAATGAAAAGGTCTCCCGAAACACCAGCCTCTTCCACGTCTGTCAGCGGTTAGAGGAGAGCAATCGCTCCACAGAGGAAAAGGAAATTATTCTACAAAATTTAACACTGCTTATAACATACAGAAAAATCTGTATCAGCATATTATAATAGTCTAATCTTTTAAAATGTATTAATGCATACATTTGAATGTTTAATGATTTTTAAAAGATAGATAGATAGATGATAATAGAGAGATAGATTAAATGTAAAATGCTTAAAATTACAGATTAAAATTACAGTCTAAAATCCATGAAAATCCTAAAATTTGGCAATGATAATTACCAAATATTACATGTGTTTTAATATAATTTATTACATGGCTTGGTAGAATTGCAATGTAGAATGCGGTGTGTTATGTAATGTAAGCAATAGACTATGTGCACGTTAGCATATGCTACTTCCGGCTGCGAAACCGATATGGGGTGTCTAGTTTCCGGTAGCCTGATGGACAACGCAGATTATGTATATTTCTCCAGATGTCTTGGACATTAACCGAAGATTTCAGTCGATATTATAATATAATATTAGAGTCGATGATGTTCATCGACTGGTTAGTGATTTTTCTCCAGCTCCCCAGAGCAAGAGAGAGAAAGGGGTTTAAATATTACATCTCTCAGTATGTCATACAGGGAGTACACATGTAATACAGGGAGTAAAGGTATCCGACGTTGGGAAAGGGAACTAAAAAAAGTCCTCGCTCTATACTAGGTACTAAAGAGTTATAGGAACTTAGTCCGGTCGGAACACGCGAAAAAAATGGTTATAGGAAGGTTCTAGGCACTGCAAAAGTCCCTCCGGGCGGAAAGCGGCTATAGACACCGTGAGTAGTGACTTTTCCCTTGTCAGTGGTTTAAAATATGTAGTTGGATTGTTTCATGTAACTTAGTTCTTCTCCCTCGCTGTGTTATGGCTTTGCTATGTGTGGATACATGTGCTGGTTACGTTCGTGAGACAGCTGATTAGTACTCTTGTCATTGACCGGAAAACAGTAACGTTACAGGAATCACCAACCCGTCGATCGCGGTCGACAAGTCGATCTTGGAAGCATTTTAAGTCGATCACGAAGAGTTTTCAAAATCAGAGAAAAAAGCCTATTGTGTGTAGTAAATGGTGTTCTAATCCATGTTGCTGTTACAATCACATCATTTTTGCGGCGCGCACCTTTGGGCTCATGCGGACCCGTCGAGTTAAACAAGGCTTTACGCTTTAACCATTAAACCAGCTCAGCCACAGTAAGTTTTTTTATGTTTTAGGTCCATTGCGAACGATTAAACTAAGTTAACGCCGGTCCACTGATGTAAACAAGACGGCAACCGGAAACGAAGTACCCAACGTCCGCCCTCAAGCCGGAAGTTAGCATTTTTCTCGTGCACAGAGCGAATAAGGTACTGGAGGCTGTGTGGTGAATAAGTCACGTCTGAAGGGCGTTGTTAGGCGTGAGACAGAGTTATACGTGACTTATTCACCACCATACAGCACAGCCTCCAGTACCTTATTGCTTTTATAAAACGGTTACCACACAAAAAAATATTAAAGCTGAAAAATATTTATCTATGCAACTTTCATGAAGTAAAATCACTAAAAGCCTTCCCTCCGCTGGAAAAAATAGTCCCTGACCGTAAACAGCAACAGAAGTTACACACATTATTTCTCCAATAGATGGAGACAAACACTGTCTTTATGAGTGAGTCAGTCAGTAGAGAAGACTTTTCCATTGAGAGGATTGAAACTTGTTTGAATGAGATGACTATAGGATCGGAAAACCCCATAACTGTTAAAGGACAAGATATCGCAGTGGATTTTTGTATTATGAATATAGGACTGAGCTGAAGGAAAATATCTACTGTAAATGCAGGAACACTCGCTTACTCGATATCTCACAATACTAGCTGAAATCAACAATATCAATGAGATCAAACAAGTGTTTGAGTTGCTAAGGGTGTTTGCTAGGGGTGTTGTGTAGTGACACATAGAACCGTTGGGTAAAGCGGTCTAGCCGTGTTTTATCGTAAATAAAACACAGCTATGGACTAGTTGCACGTGGCGGCCATTTTGGATTTCTGATCAGCGAGTGTGCGGTTAGACACTCTAGGTTTCGCTTTTCGTCGGTGCAAGAAAATTAAAGCCGAAAATGATCTCTTATAGTTGTTTATAGAATCAACTGTATCATTTAAAATACTACTGAGATATATATTACTATCACACGAGCAAATGGCAATTAAATGTACGGATGCAAAGTCAGATTAATGAATGAAATACAGCTGTTCACGAACAGAAGACTGTCTTGGTCTCATGCTGCATACACAATGAGAATTATGGCTTCTGTAAATATAGTTACAACATGATACAAATATAGATAATCCCATGGCATGAGCAAAAAAGAAAACGGTGCGACCAACTGAGAAAGTTAGTAGAACCAGTGCAACCAGTGGAAAAGTTAGTCTGGAGCCCTGGGTAGTCTTAAAATATTTTTCTCACTGACAGAGATTTAGATAAGGGTAGATTTAAATAAATAAAAACAAAATTTAATAAAAACGAAATTTAAAGCAACACCAAGCAGCTTTTCCTCTGCGGTCGGCCTACAGGTTTGAAGTGGAATTGTCCAATTTAGCCTCCCGCCTCCTACTGTCGCGCACACACACACACACACACACACCCACACACACACACACACACACACGCTCTGTTTATCCAGCGCCGGCTTTAGAATCAACAATGGCCACAGACAAGGTTAGAGTATGCATGATTTTATGAAATTGAAGTTGAAGTCTGTCGAGTACGCTCCACCTATCGGCAGTTGTAACGCTTGCCGTAAAGCAAGTCAAATGAGTAGTTTTCTTATGTCTCATTCGCTGAACCCAAACACACTTCTGTCCACACACACTCGCTGTTCTGCGAACACTCCATTGCAGGAACACGTTTAGTAGTCCAAGAAGAAGCAAATATATTTATTAAGACGCTATATTGAAGTTATATGTTAAGTATAATATTTCACCAGATTTTATAGTGTAAAACATATTCAAGCTAGCCTGGCTAACGTCAGGTCTCATTGAGAACCACATGTTCATTTTCTCATATTTGAGGCGTGGTTTACGAACGCCACTAGGTGGCGCTTCAGGAGCGCGGCCGCCATTTTGGGGTGAAGATTCCCACTGGAGTGACTGGACAACAGCAGATTACAGTTTTCTGAGGTAGTTTTTTCTTGCATTATTGAATATTTCCATTTTATGCATTTTACACATTTACTACTATTATTAGTTACCAACTCCACTAGGCCTGAAATATATTGTGTACGTTTTAATCCCCTGGACCATGCTACAAACATGATGATCTTATAGACCATGATGCATTGCTGTGTCCGTTATCCTATAATTGCCACTTTTGGACAGTGGCTGTGTTTTTGTTTACATACGGTCATTAATATAAGATATAAGAAGTTTACTGTAAAGTAGGGGTGCGCCAAAATATCGATATGGCGATATCTCACGATATTTACTCCCGCGATCGATTCTCGATGCGCTCTTGCCAAGTATCGATATTAAAAGCCGTTATAAAACGCTCTATTCATTATCCGAGTTGACTGGATTTGACTAGCTTTCATGAGGCACACACGCAAGGTCTCTCGCTCTCTCCCTATCTGTCGTGCGCGTGCTATGTATGTTATGCGCGCAGTATGTTCTGTCTCGCATGCGCGCTCTAGATTCCGGGAGATTAGAACTAATTTGCGGACATCAGGGAGACGCTATCACTATGCGGGAGACTCCCGGAACTTCCAGGAGACTTGGGATGTCTGGCTTTGCAAAAGTCCACTAGACGGCAAACACGACCACATGCACAGACACCTCACGCGGCATCACCCGCAGCTCTGTGAGAAAGCCGTGGTTTGTGCTGGCTCGACGGAAACATTTTTATTACTACTGATTGCAGCAATGTTACACTAAAATAGTGTCTGTGACTGTTTTGTTGCAACTGATAAGACACAAGTTGTTTTTGTTATTGTGTTTCATCCCCAAAAAATAATGGAGATTCATTTTCCTAATTACAAAAAAATATTTGTATTTCTTAAACCATGATATATTGTGAGTTATTACTGATAATATATCGATTATCGCAGTATCGCCATATCGTGATATTATTGGTATCGTGAACAATGTATCGCATCTCGTATCGTATCGTGAAGAACCCAGCGATTCCCAGCCCTACTGTAAAGCTATTCTATTGCTGTTATATATTATTATCCAACATTTACATTTTAGTACAATTACATTTATTTGCTGAATTCATTTATTTCATTGATAACTTATTTTTGTATGTAACGTTATGTGTACCTCCTGGGAAATGGGAATATTATAACGTTATGAACTCGTATCACTTTATTCTTACTGTCACACTTAATGTCGAGAGTAATATAATTAATGAAATCCTTGAACTTCACTGTCTCGAGTTATGTGTGGAAAAAGCTGGTTAAGTAGCAACTACTTTCTACTATAATGTTAACTGTTGTGTGTTAAAATAATCACCTAATTATTTCAACCTAAAAATAACCTCTGCACTGGACTAAATATATGTACAATATACGACTGCGAGTGGCTTTCACCCCAGAATGGCGGAAGCGTAGCGCTGCTGCTGGCGCTGGTGTTGCAGTGGAACCTTCTATTGGCTTTCACTTCTTGTCAATACACGTTCTTTGTCGAAAGGTAACTCTGCTGCCATGTTGGACCCATAGGTATAAACAAACTGCTTCGGTGTGTCGCATAGACGTGTCCTCGTCTCGCTGCTCCTTCCCCGCTCTGTGATTGGTCCCCTCGCTGAGGCCAATATCTGGACCAGACTGCCTTGCAGCGTGAATAAAACCGCACTGTGCGCATGGGGAAACCCAGGCTATGTTCAAGCGCCAATGAGAGCCGTTTCAAGGGGATGCCAGGTGTGCAAAAAAACAACAACAAAAAAAACGAATATTCGAATGTCACATTTTCTAATCGAATACCAAAACCCACTGAACAAATATTCTAATATTCGAGTCCAGCCCCAATCATTACTAAATCTCCCACTTAACATTAATCTTGCACACACAAAAACATTATATTACACTTCATTTGAGCATTTACTCTCCCTTTCGAGTGCCATCGGCAAAGCATGCTGGGAAATGGACATCCCAGCCGTTTCAGTTAAACTTAAGTTCGTCTAAATTAAAAAAAATAATTTCATAAAACTCAAAACAATGAAAGAGTTTAGTTAACTTAAAATATATCAGTTCTGTGAACTTGAAAGAAAAAGAAAGTGCTAAATACTCATAAATGTTAATTTGACTGAAATAATTAGTTTAATTTAAGTTTGTCCAACTCAAACCCGTTCATCATTTTGAGCGTTAGAGTTTGCAGTGTGTGTTGCACAAAAATATTTAGCCGATACTGTGGTTTTGTATTTGTACGATTGTTTTAAAATGCGCATTATTAACTCACCAAATCATGACAAAGTGTCACATATCAGTAACAACTAATAAAGCATTACATTTCACGTTCATCGCCGCGAATTCATAACGAGTAGTTTAGATTAGATAAATCTGTGATCAAACGCACAGGTAACACACACTAATGTACGTCCTCATCCGTGAGCATGACTGGTGAATTATAGGGATTATAGCACACGTCTCTGGGCGGTGCACACCACATCTCTGCTTCAGAGCCTCGTAGCTCCGCCTTTCTTATCCGACCGCGGAAAATTACATAATCCAGCTTTAATCGTCACATTTGTAATAAATGAGTTACTCGGACTATCATGTTATGAGAGCTGTTCATGAAAACTGTGTTTGTTTAGAGGAGATAAATGCTGAATTATCAGCGTGACACAAATATCACTAGCGTTTACCAGAACTCGCTTACTGCACCTTTAAAGCTGCGTTATGACATCAGCAGTGACATCACTTCTTCTGTGTTATGATGTAAGAGAAAAAGAAAACAGGGCGGGGCTTGGTGATATCCATCAGTCGCTGATTGGATGTTGAGATGTGGGCGGATCTGAATGTGAGGATTGCAGAGGGGCGGAGTTTCAGCGGATGACATGATTGGAGAAGCCCTACATACATCATCAGACAGAAATCTGCGTTCTATTGGACGTTACGACATTCTGCCTCAATATTACCAGCTCAAACTCACTGAAACTCACGGATGAATCGTTCACAATGAGATAACATAACATGCATTTAGAAAACAGATATGAATTGTAAAAACATGTGAAAGGTTTCATTTTCATTTCATGCCAACTTTAATAAATTGTATTGCCGTATGGAAATAATCCGACATGTTTGTTGTTGTTTCGCTGTACTGGCGTATGCTGAGACGTAAGCGTGTGCGCGAGTGAGCCGCCGCGAGCAGATCTGCGTGATTACCCTTGAGACGGGAACGCGACGGCGGAGCGATTTAAGATTTCCGCTCTGGAGGGCGGTTTCACTTTTTAGCGCTTTTAAGCTCCAAAAACGCCGTCGCCGTGTAAACGAAAGCATATCAGATAAAATATTTTTACGATCCGGAATCGTTCTCGTGTAAACAGGGCCTCAAACATGTATGATGACATCACCATAATATTCTTTGAAGTGCTGATGATGAATATGGTCATTATTAATGCATCATATTATCATCATCTGATGCCACTGCTGTACTGTAACAAACACACACACACACACACACACA
>CM070824.1:47586127-47608627 GCA_036326025.1 Chrosomus eos | reverse complement strand
TTACGTAATCAGATTACTTTTGTGATGTAGCGAGTAAAGTAACGCATTAAAAGTAACATGCGTTACGTAATCAGATTACTTTTTGATGTAACGAGTAAAGTAACGCATTACAAGTAACATGCGTTACGTAATCAGATTACTTTTTTGATGTAACGAGTAAAGTAACGCATTACAAGTAACATGCGTTACGTAATCAGATTACTTTTTTGATGTAACGAGTAAAGTAGCGCATTAAAAGCAACATGTGTTACATAATCAGATTAGTTTTTGATGTAACGAGTAAAGTAGCGCATTAAAAGTAACATGCGTAACGTAATCAGATTACTTTTTTGATGTAACGAGTAAAGTAGCGCATTAAAAGCAACATGCGTTACATAATCAGATTAGTTTTTGATGTAACGAGTAAAGTAACGCATTAAAAGCAACATGCGTTACGTAATCAGATTAGTTTTTGATGTAACGAGTAAAGTAACGCATTAAAAGCAACATGCGTTACGTAATCAGATTATTTTTTGATGTAACGAGTAAAGTACGCATTAAAAGCAACATGTGTTACGTAATCAGATTACTTTTTTGATGTAACGAGTAAAGTAGCGCATTAAAAGTAACATGGTTACGTAATCAGATTACTTTTTTGATGTTACGAGTAAAGTAACGCATTAAAAGTAACATGCGTTACGTAATCAGATTACTTTTTGATGTAACGAGTAAAGTAAGCGCATTACAAGTAACATGCGTTACGTAATCAGATTACTTTTTGATGTAACGAGTAAAGTAGCGCATTAAAGCAACATTGTTACTAATCAGATTATGTTTTTGATGTAACGAGTAAAGTAGCGCATTACAAGAACATGTGTTACATATCAGATTACTTTTTTGATGTAACGAGTAAAGTAGCGCATTACAAGTAACATGCGTTACGTATCAGATTACTTTTTTGATGTAACGAGTAAAGTAGCGCATTACAAGTAACATGCGTTACGTAATCAGATTACTTTTTTGATGTAACGAGTAAAGAAAGCATTAAAGAACATGGTTACTAATCAGATTATTTTTGATGTAACGAGTAAAGTAACGCATTAAAAGCAACATGCGTTACATAATCAGATTAGTTTTTGATGTAACGAGTAAAGTAACGCATTAAAAGCAAGCTAACATATCAATTGTTTAGTAAGATAGATTAAGCTTTATTGATATGATTAACGAGTAAAGTAGCGCATTTGTAACGAGTAAAGTAGCGCATTAAAAGTAACATGAGTTGCGTAATCAGATTACTTTTTTGATGTAACGAGTAAAGTAGCGCATTAAAAGCAACATGTGTTACATAATCAGATTAGTTTTTGATGTAACGAGTAAAGTAGCGCATTAAAAGCAACATGTGTTACATTATCAGATAACTTTTTTGATGTAACGAGTAAAGTAGCACATTACAAGTAACATGCATTACATAATCAGATTAGTTTTTGATGTAACGAGTAAAGTAGCGCATTAAAAGCAACATGCGTTACGTAAATAGATTACTTTTTTGATTTAGCGAGTAAGGTAAAGCATTAAAAGCAACATGTGTTACGTAATCAGATTACTTTTTTGATGTAACGAGTAAAGTAACGCATTACAAGTAACATGCGTTACGTAATCAGATTACTTTTTTGATGTAACGAGTAAAGTAGCGCATTAAAAGCAACATGTGTTACATAATCAGATTAGTTTTTGATGTAACGAGTAAAGTAGCGCATTAAAAGTAACATGCGTTACGTAATCAGATTACTTTTTTGATGTAACGAGTAAAGTAGCGCATTAAAAGTAACATGCGTTACGTAATCAGATTACTTTTTTGATGTAACGAGTAAAGTAGCGCATTAAAGCAACATGCGTTACATAATCAGATTAGTTTTTGATGTAACGAGTAAAGTAACGCATTAAAAGCAACATGCGTTACGTAATCAGATTAGTTTTTGATGTAACGAGTAAAGTAACGCATTAAAAGTAACATGCGTTACGTAATCAGATTACTTTTTGATGTAACGAGTAAAGTAGCGCATTACAAGTAACATGCGTTACGTAATCAGATTACTTTTTTGATGTAACGAGTAAAGTAGCGCATTAAAAGCAACATGCGTTACGTAATCAGATTACTTTTTGATGTAACGAGTAAAGTAGCGCATTAAAAGCAACATGTGTTACATAATCAGATTAGTTTTTGATGTAACGAGTAAAGTAGCGCATTACAAGTAACATGCGTTACGTAATCAGATTACTTTTTGATGTAACGAGTAAAGTAGCGCATTACAAGTAACATGCGTTACGTAATCAGATTACTTTTTTGATGTAACGAGTAAAGTAGCGCATTAAAAGCAACATGTGTTACATAATCAGATTAGTTTTTGATGTAACGAGTAAAGTAGCGCATTACAAGTAACATGCGTTACGTAATCAGATTAGTTTTTTGATGTAACGAGTAAAGTAGCGCATTACAAGTAACATGCGTTACGTAATCAGATTACTTTTTTGATGTAACGAGTAAAGTAGCGCATTACAAGTAACATGCGTTACGTAATCAGATTACTTTTTTGATGTAACGAGTAAAGTAGCGCATTACAAGTAACATGCGTTACGTAATCAGATTACTTTTTTGATGTAACGAGTAAAGTAGCGCATTACAAGTAACATGCGTTACGTAATCAGATTACTTTTTTGATGTAACGAGTAAAGTAGCGCATTACAAGTTACATGCATTACGTAATCAGATTACTTTTGTGATGTAACGAGTAAAGTAACGGATTTAAAGCAACATGCGTTACATAATCAGATTAGTTTTTGATGTAACGAGTAAAGTAACGCATTAAAAGCAACATGCGTTACGTAATCAGATTAGTTTTTGATGTAACGAGTAAAGTAACGCATTAAAAGTAACATGCGTTACGTAATCAGATTACTTTTTGATGTAACGAGTAAAGTAGCGCATTACAAGTAACATGCGTTACGTAATCAGATTACTTTTTTGATGTAACGAGTAAAGTAGCGCATTAAAAGCAACATGCGTTACGTAATCAGATTACTTTTTGATGTAACGAGTAAAGTAGCGCATTACAAGTAACATGCGTTACGTAATCAGATTACTTTTTTGATGTAACGAGTAAAGTAGCGCATTAAAAGCAACATGTGTTACATAATCAGATTAGTTTTTGATGTAACGAGTAAAGTAGCGCATTACAAGTAACATGCGTTACGTAATCAGATTAGTTTTTTGATGTAACGAGTAAAGTAGCGCATTACAAGTAACATGCGTTACGTACTCAGATTACTTTTTTGATGTAACGAGTAAAGTAGCGCATTACAAGTAACATGCGTTACGTAATCAGATTACTTTTTTGATGTAACGAGTAAAGTAGCGCATTACAAGTAACATGCGTTACGTAATCAGATTACTTTTTTGATGTAACGAGTAAAGTAACGCATTAAAAGCAACATGTGTTACATAATCAGATTAGTTTTTGATGTAACGAGTAAAGTAACGCATTAAAAGCAACATGCGTTACATAATCAGATTAGTTTTTGATGTAACGAGTAAAGTAACGCATTAAAAGCAACATGCGTTACGTAAGCAGATTAGTTTTTGATGTAACGAGTAAAGTAGCGCATTTGTAACGAGTAAAGTAGCGCATTAAAAGTAACATGCGTTGCGTAATCAGATTACTTTTTTGATGTAACGAGTAAAGTAGCGCATTAAAAGCAACATGTGTTACATAATCAGATTAGTTTTTGATGTAACGAGTAAAGTAGCTCATTAAAAGCAACGTGTTACATTATCAGATAATAAAAGCAACATGCGTTACGTAATCAGATTACTTTTTTGATGTAACGAGTAAAGTATGCATTTATAAATTTACACATTAAGTTACTTTTTTTTAAACAATTTGCACATTACTTTTTAGTTTAATTAATTTACTTGAACATTTTTAAAGTACTAAATAAAAATTCTCTCTCTTTTCCATAACGTTGTCACTTAAACATGCGCACTCATGCCTGCGCAAACAGACAAAAAGTACTATCAAAACACATTACTTTCAAATATAAAAGAGTTGAAAGTTCAATAAAGATACTGTCATGATCCTGGTTATTTCTCTCACATTACGCTGTTTCCTCGTTATCTCTCACACCCCCTCATTATCCTCATCTGTTCTCCTTCAGCTGTTACTCGTTCACTAGTTAGGGCTCTCGCCTCCTTTCACCTGAATCCTTTTCTCTTGATTAGCGTCTCTATTTCTCCCCTCTCTTTCTTCCTGTCTTTGCCTGACTATTGCATTTCTGTGTGTGCTATGTGCCATCTAACATTGTTGTCTCCTGTCCTGTCATGTCGGAGAGCTGATTGTTACTAAGGAGCCTTTTGATCTGAGCCGGAGAATCGCCGCTTGCTAGTGATGGGCAGATCGAGGCTTCGTGAAGCAATGAATCAGTTGAACCAAATGGTTCATATTGTTTCGAGGCTTCGAATCAATCCAACACCCGTCTCAACGATGACACCTAGTGGTCACTTGCAGGTGTTGATCTGAAAACAACCTTGACGAGCCATGAATTTTTTTTTTTTTTATTGCACTTTTCTAATATGTGAATCTTGTAACCTAAAGGCTTCTTACTGTGCATAATGTTATTTTGCTCCTGCAAAATGAATATTAATAAAATAAATCAAGCCACAATGTCTCACTTTTTTACATATTTGTATTTACAAATATTAATTTCTCTGCTGTGGAAGCACTTAGCCTACTTCTTTTTTTACAGATAATTTCTCCAGCCTTGGAAAAAATCCTCTCACAAGGGACACTTGTTGCTGGCATGCAAAGATGTTTTTTAGCTAGGACATACAAATGAGGAAAGATTACTGCTCTCTCTTTCCAGAAAGTTAGTGGATCATGAGTTCTGGGCAAATATGCATCGTTGATGTATTTTTTCACTTCCACTGTGGCATCAGCTGTAGCATTGTGTATCATCTGGGTTTGATGGATACGAGTATCAAAAAGTTCCCATAAACGGTCCTGTGTTTGTACTGTGTTTCAAACAATGCATTGCTTAGATGGCCCAGCAGTGTCAGTAGCAGGCCTAGGTACAGGGGGAATGCCATCCTCTGCACCCTGCAAAATGGCAGGATGAGTGCTCCTCAAATGGCGCATCATGGATGATGTATTGTTGCAGTAGGCGAGCTGCCGATCACAATACACACATCTCACTTTATTTGGGGTTTCTAAATGGAAATGCTCCCACACCACAGATGTACGGCATCTCTTCTGGGGAGCCTCCATTTTATCTATCTAGATATGTATCTCTAAACTATCTATGTATTAGATATATGTATCTACAATCTATCTATGTATTTAGATATGTATCTATAATCTATGTATCTGTAATCTATCTATGTATTTATACATGTAGCCTATCTTTAATCTATCTATATATGTATCTATCTATCTATTAATCTAGCTGTCTATATATATTTATATCTATGTATCTATTAATGTGTCACTATATGTATACTCTGTGTCTCTAGCCTATCAGTCAATGTGTTGTGTAAATTTAAATGTAAGCCTAAATATAACTAAACAAATCGCACTATAAATGTCACTATATCACCAAAAATGCGCTATCTCAAAATCAAACTCCTCTCACAAAAACCCACAAGGTCAATATGCGTTGATTTCACTTTTATACAGATGTGCGATTGTGTGGTCTATTTCCGACCGTGTCAATCAAACGCTGATTCGGCGGATCACACCTAATGAAACACTTAGTGAAACACTTCGAGGCTTCGTTTGGCCATAGTCACGTGACATGGTGTTTTGAATCACGCTTCGAATCAGTGTTTCGAATCATCTGCGCTTCGGGATCTCGCAAAGCTTCGGAACGACTGTTTCGCGTCAGCCATCCCTACCGCTTGCCTCTAGTCTCCCTCGAGCGCCTTCAGCCAGCGCCTCTACTCACTACTAGACGGAGAACTCATCTTGCTATCTTCTACTAGATTGTTTGCTATTTAAGTTGTTACTTCAAGCAGAGACTTTTATTTGAAAGTTATCCTTCAAGAGGCCCTAAGTTCTTATTGAGAATATTTGTGTTCATCGATCTGCTGGCAAGCTCTCATTAAATAATACTGTTTCTCCGCACCTGTTGTCTGACTCTTTTACCTCATGACAGATACAGTTGGTAATATAACCTTTATGTTGAGATCTTTTATATGGTGTCTGGGCTCAGGAAATATTCTAAGTGCTCAGAATGTGATAATATTCTAAATGTGTTTTTAAAAGGAAAATGAAAGTGTGTGTTATATAGGCTAATATGCATTACTGCGACAAACACTTGCAAAAAGGCCTAGAAAAGATCGAGCCTCGCTGGGTGAGAAAAAGAAACGTAACGCATTACTTTACATAAAAAGTAACTTTTTACCATTTGTAACATAATTAGTTATATTTTAGAGAGTAATGTAATACTGTAATGCATTACTTTTTAAAGAAGTTTCCCCAACACTGGTTGTGTCGGTTCAGAGCTGAAGCTCCAGGAGAGCCAGAAGAAACAGCGTTCTTACCGAGATTTTCAAACATTTTCTGTATGGTCATCTCATTAGCATCCACCATCACACGTTTCTCGTCCAGCATCAACACATTCATGGACAGCCATTTAGACGACATCCACAACGGATGATCTGAGGAAAAACACTAATAATTAAGCATATTATTCACATCATCTATGAAATAAAGATTGTATTAATTCTCTCCAGTGAAGCGCAACATGACATTATTCAAATTGTTCATTTCCATGTTGTAATTTGAATATCTGACACAAAAATATGAATATATAAGATGGGATATGGATCAGTCATGTGATGTTGACAAGAGTTTGTTTACAAGCTCTCAACCACAAATCTGTTCCGGTGCAGAAATGAGAACGCCAGCATATGATTGTGTTTGTTGTCTGTGAGCTCAGCGTATAAAGAGACTCATTTTTTAAATATTCCCTCTTAGAAGAAAAGGTTCTGAATAGAATCATAAAGATTCTGAATAGAATCATGACTGGAATCATTCCAATCATCACGTGGATGAACGTGAGGGTTTAATGTACAGACTCATTGGAGAATCCAGCACACATCTAATATTCATAATATTCAGCAATATTACCATTATATGAGAACTGAACTGAGCTAGACGATGACATAACGATTTTCTCCAGAGTGGCTATATATATATATATAGATATTGTCATATGTGACACTATTTTCTTCTAGAAACAAATTTTGCATTCACTATAACTATAACTATTACTACAACTACTACAACTACCACTACCACTATCACTATCACTACAACTACAACTACCACTATCACTATAACTATAACTATCACTATCACTATCACTATAACTATCACTATCACTATCACTATAATTATAACTATTACTACAACTACAACTACTACAACTACCACTACCACTATCACTACAACTACAACTACCACTATCACTATAACTATAACTATCACTATCACTATAATTATAACTATTACTACAACTACAACTACTACAACTACCACTATCACTATCATTATAACTATCACTATCACTAACTATCACTATAACTATCACTATAACTATAACTATCACTATAATTATAACTATCACTATTACTACCACTATAACTATCACTATCACTGTAACTGTAACTATCACTACTATCACTATCAATATAACTATCACTATAACTATCACAATAACTATAACTATCACTTTAACTATCACTATAATTATAACTATCACTATTACTACCACTATAACTATCACTATCACTGTAACTGTAACTATCACTACTATCACTATCAATATAACTATCACTATAACTATAACTATCACAATAACTATAACTATCACTTTAACTATCACTATAACTATAACTATCGGTAACACTTTACTTAAAGGGGTGTGCATAAGACTGACATGACACCTTCATAACCAGGACATGACATATGTCATGAATATGAATTAGGTTTTATGCATGTTTATGACAACTGTCATTAAGTGTCATTCGCTCAACAATGACATTTTGAATGCAAATATGACATTGTTTAAGATGTCTTTCTTATGACATCTTGACATAAACCAATACATCATAACCTGTCAGTGTCTTTGTCATGATAACTTGACATTAAATTAAGTTAAACTGTCATGTGGTTGGTTTTGACATTGGCTGTCATGAGGCATTATAACTGTGTCATTAATATTTTTTCGTGACCGTAATGACAGTGGTACAAATTGAATTTGTCATTAAAAAGTTATAATGGCTTCATGACAGCCAATATCAAAACCAACCACCTGACATTTTAATGTAATGTTAACAAATAAAGCTAAGTGGTTTCTTAAGGTTGAGAATTAATCTGCTATGTCATGTTTATGACAGGTTGTGTTGTCTTAGTAATGTCAAGTTGTCATGACAAAGAAACTGACAGGTTATGATTTATTGGTTTATGTCAAGGTGTCATAACAAAGACATCTCAAACAATGTCATATTTGCACTAAAAATGTCATAATTGAGCGAATGACACTTAATGACAGTTGTCATAAACATGCATAAAACTTCCTTTATATTCATAACATATGTCATGTCATGATTATGAAGGTGTCATGCTAGTCTTATGCACACCCTTTCAAGTGTTACCACTATGACTATCACTATCACTATCACTAATATCACAAACTATCACTATCATTATAACTATAACTATAACTATCACTATCACTATAACTATCACTATAATTATAACTATAACTATCACTATAATTATAACTATAACTATCACTATCACTATCACTATAATTATAACTATAACTATCACTATCATTATAACTATAACTATCACTATAACTATCACTATAATTATAACTATCACTATCACTATCATTATAACTATCACTATCACTATAACTATCACTATAACTATTACTATAATTATAACTATCACTATCACTATCATTATAACTATAACTATCACTATAACTATCACTATAATTATAACTATAACTATGACTTTCACTATAACCATCACTATAACTATCACTATAATTATAACTATAACTATCACTATCATTATAACTATAACTATCACTATCACTATAACCATCACTATAACTATCACTATAACCATCACTATAACTATCACTATAACTAACACTATAACTAACACTATAACTATCACTATAACTATCACTATAACTATAATTATAACTTTCACTATCACTATAACTATAATTATAACTTTCACTATAACTATCACTATAACTTTCACTATAACTATCACTATAACTATAACTATCACTATAATTATAACTATCATTACAACTATAACTATAACTTTCACTATCACTATAACTATAAATATAACTTTCACTATAACTATCACTATCACTATAACTATAAATATAACTTTCACTATAACTATCACTATCACCATAACTATCACTATCACTATGACTAACACTATCACTATCACTATAACTATCACAATTACTATCACTATACCTAACACTATAACTATCACTATAATTATAACTATAACTATTACTATCACTATAATTATAACTATCACTATCACTATAACTATCACTATAATTATAACTATAACTATTACTATCACTATAATTATAACTATCACTATCACTATAACTATAACTATAACTATCACTATAATTATAACTATCAGTATAACTATATTTACAACTATAACTATCACTATCACTATAACTATCACTATCACTATCACTAACATTATCACTATCACTATCACTATCACTATAACTCACTGTCAGGAATAAGAGGAGTCGGAGGAGTCGCCACCGTCCAGCCGGCTTTCTTGAACATGTCGATCTGAGGGAGAGATTCATCATGAGATTTACATTAGATGGCAGCAAGCTACACCCCACACACACACACTCACACACTACACTCACACACTCACACACTCACACACTCACACTACACTACACACTCACACTCACACTCACACTCACACCCCACACTCACACTCACACTCACACTCACACTCACACTCACACTCACACTCACACTCCAACACTCACACACACACACACACACACACACTCACACACACACACACACACACACTCACACTCACACTCACACACACACTCACAACTCACATCACCACACACCACACACACACACACACACACACACACACTACAACCACAACTCACACACACACTCACACACACATCAACACACACACACTCACTGTCGGCAGGGGCGGTCTGGGTTGGACAGCACCAGGCCCGGGCCGATGATGTTGAATGTGGCATCAATGTGCATGGGGTTCGGGTCCTTGAAGGAGATGATGTGGATCTTGTAAGTGGGAGAGAGAGTGACGCCGCATCCACTCGATGCCCATGTAGTTAGTGACCTGAGGAGAGTGAAGTCAGTGAAGTTAGTGACCTGAGGAGAGTGAAGTCAGTGAAGTTAGTGACCTGAGAGAGGTAGAAGTCAGTGAAGATTAGTGACCTGAGGAGAGTGAAGTTAGTGAGCAGTGACTAGGATGAGTGATGGAGTTAGTGACGAGGAGAGTGAATTAGTGACCTGAGGAGAGTGAAGTTAGTGGAAGTTAGTGACCTGAGGAGAGTGAAATTAGTGACCTGAGGAGAGTGAAGTTAGTGATAATTAGTGAATGGGGTGAATTGTGACCTGAGGAGAGTGAAATTAGTGACCTGAGGAGAGTGAAGTAGTGAAGTAGTGACCTAGAGGAGTGAATTAGACAGTGAAGTTAGTGACCTGAAGTGAGAGTGACCTGAGGAGAGTGAAGTTAGTGACCTGAGGAGAGTGAAGTAAGTAGTGACCTGAGGAGAGTGAAAGTTAGTGACCTGAGGAGAGTGAAGTTAGTGAAGTAAGTGACCTGAGGAGAGTGAATTAGTGACCTGAGGAGAGTGAAGTCAGTGAAGTTAGTGACCTGAGGATGAGATGAAGTTAGTGACCTGAGAAGAGTGTAAGTTAGTGACCTGAGGAGAGTGAAGTTAGTGACCTGAGGAGAGTGAAGTAACAGTGACCTGAGGAGAGTGATTAGTGACTAGTAGTACCTGAGTGACGAGAGGTGAAGTTAAGTGTACCTGAGGAGAGTGAAGTATGAGTGAGGACCTGAGGAGAGGAAGTTAGTGACCTGAGGAGAGTGAATCAGTGAAGTTAGTGACCTGAGAGAGAGTGAAGTTAGTGACCTGAGAGAGTGAAGTTGAAGTAGTAGTGACCTGAGAGGAGAGTGAAGTATTAGTGACCTGAGGAGAGTGAATAGTGACCCGAGGAGAGTGAAGTCAGTGAAGTTAGTACCTGAGGAGAGTGATGTAGGAAGTTAGTGACCTGAGGAGAGTGAAGTTAGTGAAGTTAGGACCTGAGGAGAGTGAAGTTAGTGACCTGAAGAGAGTGAATTAGTGACCTGAGGAGAGTGAAGTTAGTGACCTGAGGAGAGTGAAGTTAGTGACCTGAGGAGAGTGAAGTTAGTGACCTGAGGAGAGTGAAGTTAGTGACCTGAGGAGAGTGAAGTTAGTGACCTGAGGAGAGTGAAGCTAGTGACCGAGGAGAGTGAAGTTAGTGACCTGAGGAGAGTGAAGTTAGTGACCTGAGGAGAGTGAAGTTAGTGACCTGAGGAGAGTGAAGTTAGTGACCCGAGGAGAGTGAAGTTAGTGACTGAGGAGAGTGAAGTTAGTGACCCGAGGAGAGTGAAGTTAGTGCACCTGAGGAGAGTGAAGTTAGTGACCTGAGGAGGTGAAGTTAGTGACCTGAGGAGAGTGAAGTTAGTGACCTGAGGAGAGTGAAGTTAGTCACCTGAGGAGAGTGAAGTTAGTGACCTGAGGAGAGTGAAGTTAGTGACCCTGAGGAGAGTGAAGTTAGTGACCTGAGGAGGAGTGAAGTTAGTGACCCGAGGAGAGTGAAGTTAGTGACCTGAGGAGGGTGAAGTTAGTGACCTGAGGAGAGTGAAGTTAGTGACCTGAGGAGGGTGAAGTTAGTGACCTGAGGAGGGTGAAGTTAGTGACCTGAGGAGAGTGAAGTTAGTGACCTGAGGAGAGTGAAGTTAGTGACCTGAGGAGAGTGAATTTAGTGACCTGAGGAGGGTGAAGTTAGTGACCTGAGGAGGGTGAAGTTAGTGACCTGAGGAGAGTGAAGTTAGTCACCTGAGGAGGGTGAAGTTAGTGACCTGAGGAGAGTGAAGTTAGTGACCTGAGGAGCGTGAAGTTAGTGACCTGAGGAGGGTGAAGCTAGTGACCCGAGGAGAGTGAAGTTAGTGACCTGAGGAGGGTGAAGTTAGTGACCTGAGGAGGGTGAAGTTAGTGACCTGAGGAGAGTGAAGTTAGTGACCTGAGGAGCGTGAAGTTAGTGACCTGAGGAGAGTGAAGTTAGTGACCTGAGGAGAGTGAAGTTAGTGACCTGAGGAGAGTGAAGTTAGTGACCTGAGGAGAGTGAAGTTAGTGACCTGAGGAGAGTGAAGTTAGTGACCCGAGGAGAGTGAAGTTAGTGACCTGAGGAGGGTGAAGTTAGTGACCTGAGGAGAGAGAAGTTAGTGACCTGAGGAGAGTGAAGTTAGTGACCCGAGGAGAGTGAAGTTAGTGACCCGAGGAGAGTGAAGTTAGTGACCCGAGGAGAGTGAAGTTAGTGACCCGAGGAGAGTGAAGTTAGTGACCTGAGGAGAGTGAAGTTAGTGACCTGAGGAGAGTGAAGTTAGTGACCTGAGGAGAGTGAAGTTAGTGACCTGAGGAGAGTGAAGTTAGTGACCTGAGGAGAGTGAAGTTAGTGACCTGAGGAGAGTGAAGTTAGTGACCTGAGGAGAGTGAAGTTAGTGACCTGAGGAGAGTGAAGTTAGTGACCTGAGGAGAGTGAAGTTAGTGACCTGAGGAGGGTGAAGTTAGTGACCCGAGGAGAGTGAAGTTAGTGACCTGAGGAGGGTGAAGTTAGTGACCTGAGGAGAGTGAAGTTAGTGACCTGAGGAGGGTGAAGTTAGTGACCTGAGGAGAGTGAAGTTAGTGACCTGAGGAGGGTGAAGTTAGTGACCTGAGGAGGGTGAAGTTAGTGACCTGAGGAGAGTGAAGTTAGTGACCTGAGGAGAGTGAAGTTAGTGACCTGAGGAGAGTGAATTTAGTGACCTGAGGAGGGTGAAGTTAGTGACCTGAGGAGGGTGAAGTTAGTGACCTGAGGAGGGTGAAGTTAGTGACCTGAGGAGAGTGAAGTTAGTCACCTGAGGAGGGTGAAGTTAGTGACCTGAGGAGAGTGAAGTTAGTGACCTGAGGAGCGTGAAGTTAGTGACCTGAGGAGAGTGAAGCTAGTGACCCGAGGAGAGTGAAGTTAGTGACCTGAGGAGGGTGAAGTTAGTGACCTGAGGAGGGTGAAGTTAGTGACCTGAGGAGAGTGAAGTTAGTGACCTGAGGAGCGTGAAGTTAGTGACCTGAGGAGAGTGAAGTTAGTGACCTGAGGAGAGTGAAGTTAGTGATTCTAAAAGAGTCAAAAAGTCGAGACAGGACCCATCGTCAACATTTCTGTGTCCACCACTCTAGCTCATCCAAAACACACTAGAAAACAGACTCAAAGTGCTAATACCCGAATGTGACGGCTGTATACTTGTATTGTGGTCTTTGCCGTGTCTGGCTGTGTTTACTCCTCCTACAGGTGTGCTGCGGAGCTGAGGGAGTAATCAGGTGGATTGGGTGCACCGGTGTACAGGTGTGCCTGTCTTTAAAAGCGTCCTGTTTGGCGTCCTCATGGAGCGTTCCATCTGGTCCAATCGATCCCTGGCCAGGACCGAGAGGTTGATCGGCGTTGCGGCGTACGGAGAGAACTTGCGAGTTAGACTTTGTTATACAGATTGTGTCAATAAAGAGATTATTGTAACCGCCGTGATCGTTTGCTCCCTCCTTCTTTGTTGCTCCCTAGTAAGGGCGTAACAAGTGGGGGCTCGTCGAACTAAATTTGAAATTGAATTCGTGCGATTGTTTGAGAAAAAAAAAAAAAAAAAAGAAAATGAAAAATCGTTGTTTTTGAAGGAGGGTAAAGGTAGGATATTTAATTCGATATTTTGAATATTTGTAAAATTGTCCGCCTATTTGGAAATTGAAAGTGTTGGAACGCTCCATTAGTTAAATTAGGCTCTATATGAAATAATTTGTAGGGAGTATTTGGGGAACAAACCTTCCAGGTAGGTTTAGTGCGTGTCCTTGGGCACGTAGTTTTTTATTTTAGTTTGTTATTTTTGGTTGGCTCGGGGCTTAGAGCAGTTGTCTCGGGAGCACATCCGAGGTTTGGGGGGCGATTCGGCAATTGGTCGTCTTCCCAAACTTGCGGGATTTAGTGCATAAGTACCCGGTCTTGGGCCAACTGAAGACTAGGGTTCAGTTAGTTTAGGTGGAGGGTTTAGTTCTTTAATTAATCCCTGATTCGACGTGTGAAGATTTTTTTTTTTCTCTCTCTCTCTTTTGGGGAAAAGGGTGTGTTGTCGTTTTTCTTTTTCGTTTGTAAGGGTGAGCGTGATTATTGTAATGATGGCTACTGAAGTTATTGAAACATTTTCTCAGTCTCCGTCTGAGGAATTGTTAGAGGAAATGACCAAAGAGCAATTGTTGGAATTAGCTGCACATTATAACATCGAGCTAACATATAATCAAAAAAGGTCAAAGGACGGAATTAAATTAATCATTGAGTCTGCGTTGTGTGACCTTAAAATCTTGAGTGTAAAGTCTAAATTGCCTGATTCTGCTGCATTGTCGGCTGTAAGTATGCCTATTCCAACTAATCCTCCATTGTCTGTTGTAAATACTTTTTCGTTTGAGCAACAGAAGGAATTGTTGATGATCCAGCGTGATACTGAGTGTGAGAAGCGACGCTTGGAATGTGACAAGCTACGCTTGGAGTTGGAGTTGGAGGAGAGCCGGCAAAAGGTAGAGCAACAGCGTTTACAGATTGAAAGGCGTCGACTGGAGTTACAGGGAGAAGGTAAACCAGTAGACGCAGGATTTGATGATGATTCGACGAAACTGAGTGTGGCTCATAATTTACGTTTAGTACCGCCGTTTAATGAGTCTGAGGTGGAGATTTTTTTTTTCTCCTGTTTGAGCGAGTCGCAGCAGCGTATAAGTGGAATGAGGTTGAACGCGCTATGTTGCTTCAGTGCGTTTTAACAGGTAAAGCCCAACGAGTCTATGCTACGCTATCTGATGCTGACAGCCAGAATTATGAAGCCATTAAAGCGGCGGTGTTAAAAATTTATGAGCGCGTGCCAGAAAGCTATCGACAACAGTTTCGTACGTTACAGCGAAAGGCGAATGAAACAAATGTTGAGTTCGTAAGAGAGTTGACTGTGCAGTTTGATCGGTGGTGTACAGCGGCAGAGTGTACAACAATAGACAAGCTGGGAGAGTTAATTTTATTTGAACAATACAGAAATACCCTTCCTGAGATTGTGGCCACTTATGTTGCAGAGCGTCAGATTAAAACTGCTTCAGAAGCTGCACTGCTGGTGGATGACTGGGAACTTATTCATAAGCCCCGTGGTGATAAATTCGGAGAACATCAGGTTCATGCACGGGGGAATTTTTCTAGTGTCCCTATGAGTCCAACCCGTAGTTTTTGGGAAAAAACGACAAGTAACTATGACAACTGTAATTATTGTTTCGGAAAGGGACATTGGAAGTCGAATTGTCCAGTGCTTAAGTCAAAGACTTCCAAGTGAAATTTGCCAGCTTGCCATAACCGAACCCGTTGTTAAAGGCAGCTCTTTGCGTCCAATTCCGGCTGTATGTCAACCGTTTGATCTTATTGATTGCGCTGGTTCACTTCCTTGATCAGAAGAAGCCATTGTGTGTGTCATGGTGTGTGTCATGGTGTGTGTCATGGTGTGTGTCATGGTGTATGTCATGGTGTGTGTCATTGTGTGTGTCATTGATGTTGATTGGTGTGTAAGTATAGGCCTATATTTAAATTGTATTGGTTGTTAGTGCGGTTATGATTGCTTATTTTTGGCGGAAACTTTTTGGTTTCCTTTTTTTAAGGGGGGAGTGTGACGGCTGTATACTTGTATTGTGGTCTTTGCCGTGTCTGGCTGTGTTTACTCCTCCTACAGGTGTGCTGCGGAGCTGAGGAGTAATCAGGTGGATTGGGTGCACCGGTGTACAGGTGTGCCTGTCTTTAAAAGCGTCCTGTTTGGCGTCCTCATGGAGCGTTCCATCTGGTCCAATCGATCCTGGCCAGGACCGAGAGGTTGATCGGCGTTGCGGCGTACGGAGAGAACTTGCGAGTTAGACTTTGTTATACAGATTGTGTCAATAAAGAGATTATTGTAACCGCCGTGATCGTTTGCTCCCTCCTTCTTTGTTGCTCCCTAGTAAGGGCGTAACACCGAATTATCCTTTAATGGACTGTTAAAAGTCTTATTTATTTAAAATATATAACATTTTCACTTATATTAATCAATTAATTGTAATACAAATTTTGTTTATATTTTTGTTTATATATATATATATACATATACAATGTACAATTGTTTCCTTACTGTGAAGAACATTTTGGAATAATCAGGAAGTATGACCATATTAGCCCGGTTCTGTCAACACTGCATTGGCTGCCTATTAAAAATCGTATAAAATTTTAAAATATTGCTGATTACTTACAAAGCACTAAATGGTTTAGCTCCCCAGTACTTGAGCGAGCTCTTAACGCATTATAGTCCTGCACGTCTACTGCGATCTCAAAGTTCTGGCCAGTTGATAATACCTAGAATATCTAAATCGACTGCTGGCGGTAGATCCTTTTCCTATTTAGCACCAAAACTCTGGAACAATCTTCCTACCATTGTCCGGGAAGCAGACACAGTCTGTCAGTTTAAAGCTAAATGGTAAATAAATGGACTGCATTTATATAGCGCTTTCACAGACCCAATGGCCACCAAAGCGCTTTACAATTTGCCTCACATTCACCCATTCACTCTCTCATTCATACACCGACGGGCGACGGCAGCCATGCAAGGCGCCATCCAGCTCGTCGGGAGCAGCTGGGGTTAGGTGTCTTGCTCATGGACACCTCGACACTTGGTCAGGTGGAACCGGGGATTGAACCACCAACCTTTCGGTTTGTAGACAACCTACATGAACCACTGAGCCACTGCCGCCCCTTGACTAAAAACACATCTCTTTGACCTAGCATTCACATAATACATTATAGAATTCTATAATTCAATGTAAGGCTGCATAAATTAGATCAGCCGGAACCGGGAACACTTCCCATAATTCCTGATGTACTCGTTACATCATAAGAAGGATGGCGTCTACGATAATATTAGTCTCTCTGTTTATCCAGAGGTTTACCGCAAACTGCCATATCCAGATCTGAGGAAGGACCTGCGCCTGGACACACACACACACACACACACACACACACACACACACACACACACACACTCCAGATCTGAGGAAGGACCTGCGCCTGGACACACACACACACACACACACACACACACACTCCAGATCTGAGGAAGGACCTGCGTCTGGACACACACACACACACACACACACACACACACACACACACACACACACACACACACACACACACACACACTCCAAATCTGAGGAAGGACCTGCGCCTGGACACACACACACACACACACACACACACAAACACTCCAGATCTGAGGAAGGACCTGTGCCTGTACACACACACACACACACACACACACACACACACTCCAGATCTGATGAAGGACCTGCGCCTGTACACACACACACACACACACACACACACACACACACACACACACACACACACACAACACAAACACTCCAGATCTGATGAAGGACCTGCGCCTGTACACACACACACACACACACACACACACACACACACACACACACACACACACACACACACACACACACACACTCCAGATCTGATGAAGGACCTGTGCCTGTACACACACACACACATCCAGATCTGATGAAGGACCTGCGCCTGTACACACACACACACACACACACACACACACACACACACTCCAGATCTGATGAAGGACCTGTGCCTGTACACACACACACACACTCCAGATCTGATGAAGGACCTGTGCCTGTACACACACACACACACACTCCAGATCTGAGGAAGGACCTGTGCCTGTACACACACACACACACACACACACACACACTCCAGATCTGAGGAAGGACCTGTGCCTGTACACACACACACACACACACACACACACACACACACACACACACTCCAGATCTGAGGAAGGACCTGTGCCTGTACACACACACACACACACACACACTCCAGATCTGAGGAAGGACCTGTGCCTGTACACACACACACACACACACACACACACACACACACACACACACACACACACACACACTCCAGATCTGAGGAAGGACCTGTGCCTGTACACACACACACACACACTCCAGATCTGAGGAAGGACCTGTGCCTGTACACACACACACACTCCAGATCTGAGGAAGGACCTGTGCCTGTACACACACACACACATTCCAGATCTGAGGAAGGACCTGTGCCTGTACACACACACACACACACACACACACACACACACACACACACACACACACACACACACACACACACTCCAGATCTGAGGAAGGACCTGTGCCTGTACACACACACACACACACACACACACACACACACACACACACACACACACACCACACACACACTCCAGATCTGAGGAAGGACCTGCGCCTGTACACACACACACACACACACACACACACACACACACACACACACACACACACACACACACACACACACACACACACTCCAGATCTGAGGAAGGACCTGTGCCTGTACACACACACACACACACACACACACACACACACACTCCAGATCTGAGGAAGGACCTGTGCCTGTAAAACACACACACACACACACACACACACACACACACACACACACACACACACTCCAGATCTGAGGAAGGACCTGCGCCTGTACACACACACACACACACACACACACACACACACACACTCCAGATCTGAGGAAGGACCTGCGCCTGTAACACACACACACACACACACACACACACACACACACTCCAGATCTGAGGAAGGACCTGCGCCTGTACACGACAACATCGCATCCCTGAAGGCCTCATGGACACCTCAACACACTCTCTCTACACCGGCGTGATCAGGGCCGGCGCGTCCATATAGGCGAACTAGGCAATTGCCTAGAGCGGCACTTTTGTAAGGGCGGCAAAATTTGTGCCAACCGGGAATGAACAATTCACAAAATAGGTTATTTGTATGATTTACTGAGCTGCCGCCGCCCCGCATCGCAGGCGCGCCCCTGTTCGCACGAGTCATGACTGATCTGAGCTGCCGCCGCCCCGCATCGCAGGCGCGCCCCTGCTCTCACGAGTCATGACTGATCTGAGCTGCCGCCGCCCCGCATCGTGGGCGCGCCCCTGTTCGCACGAGTCATGACTGGGTGATGGGAAGTTCGGATCATTTTACTGACTCTATTGAGTCATTCGAGTCATTTCGTTTATTTAAGTGGCTTTAAATTTGACACTTTTAACAGCCAAATTCCCCGATCACATCCACCTACGCAATGTTGATCATATTCTGAATTAAGAAATCATAATGCAGTAAACAATTATTTACAGGGAACATAAATAATTACTTTACCTTCCGAGTTCCGACTCATATGTTCATTTGGGTGATCCGTTCATTGTGTCACGTGACATACGCAATGAACAGATCGTCACCTATCAGGGACTAATGCAGGATGTCGAAACGAAATAAATTATCTGGTTGCGAATATAAAAAGAGACAACTTATAAAGGAAAAGTTGAAACTAATAAAAAACTACCTTCGCAGTAGCCTACATTGAAACAAGACAGCTAATGGACTGGCAATCTCCATAGAACAAGAACTGGCTCAGAGAATCGAAATAGAGGATGCTAAGAGCTTTGCTGCGATGAAGGGCTGCTGTGCGCGTTTCTGAAACGTAAGTTAAGCTTCATTTGCTCTTTAGTCGTTATTTTAAGATGCTGAACCTGCTGATGATATAATGTGCTTGCTGACATTTCATTTGAATACGCACATAATAAAGTGGTGTAAAGAGATTTGCAACAGTAATTTGAGGAGGTGAAATGTGATTATTTGGAAAATCCCTGTCATGACTGCTTAAAGAAAAATCCAGCAGGCATTTCCCTCCTGCATAAACTTTAATATTGATGACATTTTGGGCACACGCGCGTTGCGCACTATTTGCGTTATATGGCTTATTGGTCTTTGTGTGTTGTTGCATATGGTTTTGCGTTATATGTATAGGCCAATGGCTTATTGGTCTTTGTGTGTTGTTGCTGGTATACGTTGCAAATAGAGGGGCGGCACAATTGCTTTTCGCCTAGAGCGGCAGAAGTGCACGCGCCGGTCCTGGGCGTGATGACTCCGACCCCTAACCAGATGAACTGGATAAATATCGTGAAAGTTCTGATCCTGTCTGACCTCTGACCTATTATGCTGCCTAAATCATAATCACACACTGTTGGGTCGTTGGCCAGAGGAGGACTGAGACTGAGCCTGGGTTCTCCTGAGGGTTTTTCTCCATTCTGTCACTGATGGAGTTTCGGTTCCTTCACTGTCGCCTTCTTCGCTATTGGCTTTTGGCTTGCTTAGTTGGGGACATTTTATATTATTACAACATTATTTTCCTGTTATCTCTGTAAAGCTGCTTTGAAACAGTTTGTATTGTAAAAGGCGCTATATAAATAAAGGTGACTTGACTTGTTATATATATATATATATATTGTATTTACAGTTTTTCTCTAGATTTTCCATGGCCCCCATCAGACTCTGAATGTTCTTCACACTAAGGAAGTGATTGTGCTTATCCTGAGCGTTCTCATTGGCTGAGAGGTGGTTTGGTCACCTGACTCCTCTGTACAAATATGTCAGTGCCAGCCCGGATAAAGTCTGCGGCATCGAAACACGGCTCGAACTCTGTGGTGACGAACTTCCCCTGAGCTGCCAGATTGTGTCTGTCCTCCACGGTGCGGATGGGGTAATCCTACACACACACACACACACACACACACACACACACAGTGAGCCGCTGTTGGTTCAGTGTAACAGCATCTGTGGCCACGCCTCTAAAGGTCACCTGATCGTACAGCTCGTCACTCATGGTGGGTTTGGGTGCTGTGGTCCACTTTGCCCCGCGCCGGAAATACTCCTTAATCAGGGGCCGATACGCTCGGTACTCGAAGAACCGGGCCCTCCAGGCCATCGGGGCCTCGATGATCTCGTTGCCCACCACCATCAGGATATCTCTGGGCATCGCCGCATACATGCCTGTGTGACAAGAGTCAGTGTGAGGACTACTACCTCACATATGTGTGTGTGTGTGTGTGTGTGTGTGGTGTGTGTGTGTGTGTGTGTGTGTGTGTGTGTGTGTGGTGTGTGGTGTGTGTGTGTGTGTGTGTGTGTGCGCACGTGTGTGTGTGTGTGTGTGTGTGTGTGTGTGCGCGCACGTGTGTGTGTGTGTGTGTGTGTGTGTGTGTGTGTGTGCGCACGTGTGTGTGTGTGTGTGTGTGTGTGTGTGTGTGTGTGTGTGTGTGTGTGTGGTGTGTGTGTGTGTGTGTGTGTGTGTGTGTGCGCACGTGTGTGTGTGTGTGTGTGTGTGCGCACGTGTGTGTGTGTGTGTGTGGTGTGTGCGCGCACTGTGTGTGTGTGTGTGTGTGTGTGTGTGCACGTGTGTGTGTGTGTGTGTGTGTGTGTGGTGGTGTGTGGGTGTGTGTGTTGTGTGTGTGTGTGTGGGTGTTTGGGGTGTGTGTGTCGCACGTGTGTGTGTGTGTGTGTGTGGTGTGTGTGTGTGTGTGCGCACTGTGTGTGTGTTGTGTGTGTGTGTGTGTGTGTGTGTGTGTGTGTGTGCTGTTGTGTGTGTGGTGTGTGTGTGTGTGTGTGTGTGTGTGTGTTGTGCGCGTGTGTGTGTGGTTGGTGTGTGTGTGTGGCGCACGGTGTGTGTGTGTGTGTGTGTGTGTGTGTGTGTGTGTGCGCCACGTGTGTGTGTGTGTGTGTGTGTGTGTGTGTGTGTGTGTGTGTGTGCGCGCACGTGTGTGTGTGTGTGTGTGTTGTGTGTGTGTGTGGTGTGTGTGAGTGTGTGTGTGTGTGTGTGGTTGTGGTGTGTGTGGTTGCGCGCACGGTGTGTGTGTGTGTGTGTGTGTGAGTGTGTGTGTGTGTGTGTGTGTGTGTGTGTGTGTGTGTGTTGTGTGTTGTGTGTGTGTGTGTGTGTGTGCGCACGTGTGTTGGTGTGTGGTGTGATGTGTGTGGTGGTGTGTGGTGTGTGTGTGTGTGTGTGTGTGTGTGGGTGTGTGTGTGTGTGTGGTGTGTGTGTGCGGCACGTGTGTGTGTGTGTGTGTGTGTGTGCATGTGTGTGTGGTGGTGTGTGTGTGGTGT
>CM070824.1:47571127-47581127 GCA_036326025.1 Chrosomus eos | reverse complement strand
CAGCTTAAACTGGATCGGACGGGAAGGTTCGGCTTAAAGATACAGCTTAAACTGGTTCGGACGGGAAGGCTAGGCTAAAGATACAGCTTAAACTGGATCGGACGGGAAGGTCGGCTAAAGATACAGCTTAAACTGGATCGGACGGGAAGGTTCGGCTAAAGATACAGCTTAAACTGGATCGGACGGGAAGGTTCGGCTAAAGATACAGCTTAAACTGGATCGGACGGAAGGTAATGGCTAAAGATACAGCTTAAACTGGATCGGACGGGAAGGTTCGGCTAAAGATACAGCTTAAACTGGTTCGGACGGGAAGGCAGGCTAAAGATACAGCTTAAACTGGATCGGATGGGAAGGTTCGGCTAAAGATACAGCTTAAACTGGATCGGACGGGAAGGTTCGGCTAAAGATACAGCTTAAACTGGATCGGACGGGAAGGTTCGGCTAAAGATACAGCTTAAACTGGATCAGACGGGAAGGTTCGGCTAAAGATACAGCTTAAACTGGATCGTACGAGGAAGGTTCGGCTAAAGATACAGCTTAAACTGGATCGGACGGGAAGAGTCAGGCTAAAGATACAGCTTAAACTGGATCGGACGGGAAGGTTCGGCTAAAGATACAGCTTAAACTGGATCGGACGGGAAGGTTCGGCTAAAGATACAGCTTAAACTGGATCGGACGGGAAGGTTCGGCTAAAGATACAGCTTAAAACTGGATCGGACGGGAAGGTCGGCTAAAGATACAGCTTAAACTGGATCGGACGGGAAGGTTCGGCTAAAGATACAGCTTAAACTGGATCGGACGGGAAGGTTCGGCTAAAGATACAGCTTAAACTGGATCGGACGGAAGGCTTAGGCTAAAGATACAGCTTAAACTGGATCGGACGGGAAAGGTTCGGCTAAAGATACAGCTTAAACTGGATCAGGACGGGAAGGTTCGGCTAAAGATACAGCTTAAACTGGATCAGACGGGAAGGTTCGGCTAAAGATACAGCTTAAACTGGATCAGACGGGAAGGTTCGGCTAAAGATACAGCTTAAACTGGATCAGACGGGAAGGTTCGGCTAAAGATACAGCTTAAACTGGATCGGACGGGAAGGTTCGGCTAAAGTACTAAGATACATCTAACGCTTAAACTGGATCGGACGGGAAGGCTAGGCTAAAGATACAGCTTAAACTGGATCGGACGGGAAGGTTCGGCTAAAGATACAGCTTAAAACTGGATCGGACGGGAAGGCTAGGCTAAAGATACAGCTTAAACTGGATCGGACGGGAAGGTTCGGCTAAAGATACAGCTTAAACTGGATCGGACGGGAAGGTTGGCTAAAGATACAGCTTAAACTGGATCGGACGGGAAGGTTCGGCTAAAGATACAGCTTAAACTGGATCGGACGGGAAGGTTCGGCTAAAGATACAGCTTAAACTGGATCGGACGGGAAGGTTCGGCTAAAGATACAGCTTAAACTGGATCAGACGGGAAGGTTCGGCTAAAGATACAGCTTAAACTGGATCAGACGGGAAGGTTCGGCTAAAGATACAGCTTAAACTGGATCGGACGGGAAGGTTCGGCTAAAGATACAGCTTAAACTGGATCGGACGGGAAGGTTCGGCTAAAGATACAGCTTAAACTGGATCGGACGGGAAGGTTCGGCTAAAGATACAGCTTAAACTGGATCGGACGGGAAGGTTCGGCTAAAGATACAGCTTAAACTGGATCGGACGGGAAGGCTAGGCTAAAGATACAGCTTAAACTGGATCGGACGGGAAGGTTCGGCTAAAGATACAGCTTAAACTGGATCGGACGGGAAGGCTAGGCTAAAGATACAGCTTAAACTGGATCGGATGGGAAGGTTCGGCTAAAGATACAGCTTAAACTGGATCGGACGGGAAGGTTCGGCTAAAGATACAGCTTAAACTGGATCGGACGGGAAGGTTCGGCTAAAGATACAGCTTAAACTGGATCAGACGGGAAGGTTCGGCTAAAGATACAGCTTAAACTGGATCGGACGGGAATGTTCGGCTAAAGATACAGCTTAAACTGGATCGGACGGGAAGGCTAGGCTAAAGATACAGCTTAAACTGGATCGGACGGGAAGGTTCGGCTAAAGATACAGCTTAAACTGGATCGGACGGGAAGGTTCGGCTAAAGATACAGCTTAAACTGGATCGGACGGGAAGGTTCGGCTAAAGATACAGCTTAAACTGGATCGGACGGGAAGGCTAGGCTAAAGATACAGCTTAAACTGGATCGGACGGGAAGGTTCGGCTAAAGATACAGCTTAAACTGGATCAGACGGGAAGGTTCGGCTAAAGATACAGCTTAAACTGGATCAGACGGGAAGGTTCGGCTAAAGATACAGCTTAAACTGGATCAGACGGGAAGGTTCGGCTAAAGATACAGCTTAAACTGGATCAGACGGGAAGGTTCGGCTAAAGATACAGCTTAAACTGGATCGGACGGGAAGGTTCGGCTAAAGATACAGCTTAAACTGGATCGGACGGGAAGGCTAGGCTAAAGATACAGCTTAAACTGGATCGGACGGGAAGGTTCGGCTAAAGATACAGCTTAAACTGGATCGGACGGGAAGGTTGGGCTAAAGATACAGCTTAAACTGGATCGGACGGGAAGGTTCGGCTAAAGATACAGCTTAAACTGGATCGGACGGGAAGGTTCGGCTAAAGATACAGCTTAAACTGGATCGGACGGGAAGGTTGGGCTAAAGATACAGCTTAAACTGGATCGGACGGGAAGGTTGGGCTAAAGATACAGCTTAAACTGGATCGGACGGGAAGGTTCGGCTAAAGATACAGCTTAAACTGGATCGGACGGGAAGGCTAGGCTAAAGATACAGCTTAAACTGGATCGGACGGGAAGGCTAGGCTAAAGATACAGCTTAAACTGGATCGGACGGGAAGGCTAGGCTAAAGATACAGCTTAAACTGGATCGGACGGGAAGGTTCGGCTAAAGATACAGCTTAAACTGGATCGGACGGGAAGGTTCGGCTAAAGATACAGCTTAAACTGGATCGGACGGGAAGGTTCGGCTAAAGATACAGTTTAAACTGGATCGGACGGGAAGGCTAGGCTAAAGATACAGCTTAAACTGGATCGGACGGGAAGGCTAGGCTAAAGATACAGCTTAAACTGGATCGGACGGGAAGGTTCGGCTAAAGATACAGCTTAAACTGGATCAGATGGGAAAGCCTTCGTCTCGCCGCTGTGACACAAGAGTTCTCCGATCAACTATTGAGTGTAAAAATACTTAAACTCGAGTCGAGGAATCCACATCTACTCCTGTAACTCTCAGATATCAGACTGGTGTGATCGACATCTTAACATAAGAACACACAAACACCTGGCCTGACATTTCTGAACACTATCCTGAGCAAGCGGTTCAGATCAGCTTCATTAACAGTTGTTTCAGTTGTGTTGAACAATAATGAGGGATACAGAAGTACAGTATTTACAGGACTGAAGTGGGTCACCCAGATCCTGACTCGCTCTTAAACATGATAACTCAGGAGATCGAGGTCAGACATTTTCCGAAAGCGCTTTATATTTGACTGTGCAGAATGGCTCCTTCTCTGCTATCACTGTAACCTTGAGAAGTTCACAATCAGGCCGTTCCAAACGCACGATTCTCAGTACGGCAGTGCATGCTGGGAATCAGGACTCTGTGAATACCTGAGCTTGTGTGGGAGCGAATGTCACAATTATTTATCAGCCAGTATTCAGCCAGGAGAGGTCGTGGAGTTCGGCTCTCAGCGCTATCAGGAGCGGCTCCACACACTCGGGCTAAGCTGGACACCCCTCTCACAACTGCTGTTTCTGTCTCTTTTTTATTGACAAGAAACACAGAACCGTCTCACATCAGCGGCAGGCGCAGGTCAAAGGAATCATCTTCAGCAGAACATTAAATATAACGCACAGTAAATATATAGTCTTTCTGGTGGGACCACTTTGAGTCGCATAGAGTGCAGTCAAAGAAACACGTGTAATTCTATTTTTTTCTGATGCTACTTTTATTTTAGAAGATGTGTGTGAAAGCTTGTGACCCTTCTGTCAGATACCGAGAAAAGCACATTGTCCTTATTCAGTTGGCTATCCTCGGTAAGATGAGATGTTGCCAAATATCAGTAAAACTCAGAAAAACGAACTTGCGGTGTGCTAGCCTTAGTTCTGTCGTCAATTAACTCTTTATAGATTAAAGTTGTCAAAACTGCATGTAGCCTGTATGTTATAGTATATGCGTCACATGTGTCTGGATTAAAATATTTTGCTATGTGAGATCACAATAAGGCACAAACTGATATGTAGATATGTAATTTTTTCATATGTGAGCATTTCTACTAGAAGATAGGCGGTAATTGAAAAGGCCAAACAAAAATGCATAATTTTTAAATCCATAAAATAACTTATTTTACATTCTGGCAATGATGTGCTGTTGACTTCCCCTTGTCTCCCCCCCCCCCCCCCCCCCCCCCCCCCCTAAACCTGTTGCAATTATTTATTTTGACAGCGATTATAGAAAGTTAAATATGCAGTGTTTACTTTTTCAGTTGCAACTTTTTTTGACAAACTCAGAATTGGTTGAAGATTTCATTGATTATATAAAATACAAAGTACATGCAAAGTAAATGCAAAGTACAAAGTACTCCGGCTTTCCTGTAGCTCAAACATTCCTAGATCATGGGTTCGCTTCCCAAAGCAAGAACTGATAAGAATGAAAATGTGTACCTTGGAATAAATGCAGAGTGAGTTGCTTTGGATAAAGGGTTTGCCAAATTCACAAGTGTAAATGAATAGGCTTTGAGTAGTTATCTCAACCATGAAGATTCAATAGTAGAACAATATTGGATATTTTGAGAACCAGAACCAAGCTAATATTAATTAATTTTAATATGAGGTGGTGGGTAATAATAAAAAAGATCAAATTCACTCAGTATTCCATGATTCATAATTCACTACTACTCTCAATTACAGTTAAGTACAAATTAACTGTATTCAGTTGTGTAGGCACTAAAACAGTCCAATACATTACAGTCAAATACATTTTTATGTTAAAATAATTAAGATTTCCGTGCCACCCCAGACTGGTAACCCTGTGGAAAAGTCCTCCGCCACTATACTCCACACGTTCAGAAAGATCTGGCGCTGACAGGACTCGGGCTCACAGGGAGAACACTGCCTCTGCTCAGGCATGTCTGACCCAAATATTGTACTTTTGGTTTATAAAAAAAAAGAATGGTACGAAACTTGGTAAAGGTTTTGGCACTTTCTGTGTAAACACACACACACACACACACACACACACACACACACACACACACACACACACAGGTCAAATGAAGTCTCCTCTAGTGGAAGCGTGTGGAAATGCAGCCGAACACACTCTCACTCACTGAGATATCAGACTCACATGAGGAACACAACTTGTTTAGATTTACGGCTTTGATTTTCTCACAGTTTTAGAGTAAAACATGTTTTTTAAAATATATATTTAATATAAAATAGTATTTTTGCACATTTTTCATAACAATAAACACAAAATTCTGTAACATTTTTTAAGTTTCACTTTTTTTCACAATAATCTCCCAAATGTCATCATCAAACTTAAGTCTCTAAAGCATTCAAGATTTACGACAGTTTTCACGAGCTCCTTTGCCCATATAATCTTTAAGCTCATAAGGTTAAGCGTATTTGGCGTGCTGACCGCAGTGGAGGAGCAAAACAGGTCCGAGAGAGCATTAAAAACAAAACAAAAGGAAAGAAAAGTACCGTGTGGGAGTGTTTTAGCAAAGTGGTTAACGAGGATGGATCTAGTGCTGGGTGTGTGATATGCAACGTCTGTAACTTACCTTGAACATGCTTCATCATGTGTGTGTTAAACCAATGTTAAATCAGTGTGTTTTATTAGCATTAGAGATCCGCTGTTGAAGGTAATCATCCATTTATCATAACGCTTAACACATAAGAATGTTTACAATTTGACCATCGGGTGCAGGTCGGGTACGGATATCTAAATCAGAGAAAAGTATCAGTGCGAGTGTGTGGCGGGTGGATGGTTTGTTTTTGGCTGTGGATTCGGGTGACGTAGGAGCTCATCCGCGCATCTCAAATGAGTATGGTAGCAGAATGCCTAAATGATGCAGGTGGAGCTGGGGAGGAGGAGGGACGCCAGAATCTATGCTCAAAAAGTCAATAAATTAATTATAACAGTGTAAATATAATTTAGTACCATAAAATCCCCTAAAATACAAAATATTAAGTAAAAAACATTATCGAACTAAAATATAGTACATTAATTTCATTGAAATTCAAAAATTATTCAGTCAGTTTTTACCACACGAAGAGCACCAGAGGGTTAATAAGGGTGTGTTCAAAACAACATTTAGTCCCGGTTCGCTTAGCGTTCACACTTTTAATCAACCAAACAGAACAAGTGTGAACTCAAAGGTGTCTTGCACAGTAAGGCCTCGTTTACACGTACATGGTTATTTTGGAAAACTGAGACATTTCCCTTCGTTTACACGCAAACTGAGAATTCGCCTCTGAAAACGATTCTTTCACAGTATGCGACAGAACTCACACTGCATCAAAAGTGCGGCTGCGACCTCTTTGTTCAACAGACAAAGAGGAAGTGATTCGTTGCTGTTGTTGCTATTTTCTGGATTCTGATTGGCTAACGTGGGCTTCTCGTTACACTGCCCCCTACAGGTCTGGCATGTGCTCTTGACGGCACATATACACAGGTTTGTGTAAACGAACACTTTTATGAAAACTGACAGGAGTGCACAATGTTATTTTTGAAAACGGAGAGGGTGAAATGTGCATTAATGAAAGTAGCCGGTCACGTGTAAACGCAGCCTAAAGCACTGACAATTTGCTGTTGTTTGAGTTGTGTATTCAGAAATTATTAAATAATTTTTCGGCAGCACTTGATCCAGTAATACTAACACTTTCTCTTTAATTCTATTTTTTATTTATAATTTTTTTTAATAAAAAATAAATGAATAGCATACATGGACTACGTTAGATTAAACTGAGAGGGGTCACAGCACTTGCATATTGTTGTTCAACTAGTTTAACTGCTTCTATTATTCTCATTTATAAGTCGCTTTGGATAAAATCGTCTGCTAAATTAATAAATGTAAATGTAAAAATGTAAATGGATCACAGAAGGAATCGAAATTGGAACCAGAGCTGTAGCTACTCAAAAACTTAATTATGGAACTTTGACAAAAGTTATTTTTCCTAAGTGAAATGTCGATGTTTCCTAGGATAATGTTGTGATACAGAACTTTTCTGAAAGGCTCTGAGCTGAAGGAAACTAAACCGTGTTGATAATCTCACATCGCTCCGCCTTCAGCAGAAACTACTCATTCTTCAGATCGGACTGTGTTTGAGAAACTCGCAGTTTTAAAGATGTTCCTTGTTTCTGTGCTGTTGTGCGGACTGATCCTCTGTCCTCTGTTTCTCAGGCGGCTTTTCCCGTGTTTCTGGGCAGACTTTGTCTATCACACAGAACTGGTGCGGATTCTACTCAAATTCGTGTCTCGCAGAAGAAGGCGACCTTTGTTTTTCGCTCTGGACAGATTTTTAGAACAGGTCGAAAAGCGGCCGAACAAGCCGTTCATTGTTTTCGAGAACGAAACGTACTCGTTTAAAGACGCAGACAGAGAGAGCAACCGATTAGCGAACGCGTTGCGCGGCGCGTCGGTTCTGACGCCCGGAGACACCGCGGTTCTGTTCATGATGAACGAGCCCGCCTTTATCTTCTGCTGGCTCGCGCTGGCCAAGCTCGGCTGCGCATGCGCACTCCTCAACACCAGCATCCGCGCGCGGAGCCTGATCGCGAGCTTCAGGTGCTGTCGCGGGGCCGCGGTCCTGATCGCGTCAGAGGGTGAGAAGAACACACACCACACACCACACAAACACACACACACACACACACACACACACAACACACACACACACACACACACACACACACACACACACACACACACACACACACACACACACACACAACACTATTACCAGAATATTATTCATTTGAATTATTTGTGTCAATAAAAAAATTGCCAGTCTAATTAGAATAGAGCTGTTATCAGTATTATTTTAAAATGATAGGTCAGCCTAAACGAACATTCTGAATTAAAAATTTAGGCTAAAGTTATTCGATTAGAGCAATAGAGAACCCGACAGCGTTCTATCAAATTTATTGAACAAACTTTCTTCAAGTTCGTTCAGAGTTATCTAATCTTTAATAATGTTCTCAGAACGTTAGCACAAAAATAACAATAATTTAAAACATACAAAACATTTAAAAAATGTTATTTTGGTGGACGACGTTCGTCCAACATTTTTTACAAGTTACTACTTACCTCAGAACGTTTAGAGAACATTCAAAGATGATGTGTGAAGAATGATGGAATGCAATGTTCCCTTTAAAACGTTCATAAAACTAAGAAAAAAACGCTTTGAAAACATTTTACAAACTGTTATGAGCATTTAGAAATAAAGATTTCATAACTTACTGGGCACGTTAGCAAAACACTTTTTTGAACATATTTTTGTTAGCTGGAAAATACGTAGATAAGTGTCTATGCCTTTGGGAAATAAAGAAGAAAACCATATAATAGTTTATTTACGAATGTACTATATTTTAGTTTGATAATGTTTTATGTAATACTTTGTATTTTTAGGCGATTTTATGCTACTAAATTATATTTATGCAGTAGTTATAATCCATTTATTCACTTTTTTAGCATATATATATATATAAAATGTTGTGTTTGTTGTGATGTGATTGTTGTTTTGTGTTGAGATGTTGTGTTGTGATTGCTGTGTTGTGTTGTGTTCTGATTTTGTGTTGTGATGTTTTGTTGTGTTTGTGTTGTCAGCGCTGCAGCGAGCCGTGGAGGAGGTGAGTGATGATCTGGAGGACGTGACCGTCTTCATCATGTCTTCATCAGAGCTCACATCATCAGGCATGAAGAGTTTGAGAAGAGCAGCTCAAGAATCCTCCGACTCAGCCGTTCCTCCAGCGCTTAGAGCAAACGTGTGCTTCAGTTCCCCGGCCGTGTACATATACACATCTGGAACCACAGGTGAATCTGTCACTCGAACGAATATGTACATATACACATCTGGAACCACAGGTGAATCCGTCACTCGAACGAATATTGCCATATACACATCTGGAACCACAGGTGAATCCGTCACTCGAACGAACATGTACATATACACATCTGGAACCACAGGTGAATCCGTCACTCGAACGAATATGTATATATACACATCTGGAACCACAGGTGAGTCCGTCACTCGAACGAACACGTAAATATACACATCTGGAACCACAGGTGAATCTGTCACTCGAACGAATATGTACATATACACATCTGGAACCACAGGTGAATCCGTCACTCGAACGAACACGTACATATACACATCTGGAACCACAGGTGAATCCGTCACTCGAACGAATATGTACATATACACATCTGGAACCACAGGTGAATCCGTCACTCGAACGAACACGTAAATATACACATCTGGAACCACAGGTGAATCTGTCACACGAACGAGGACGTACATATGCACATCTGGAACCACAGGTGAATCCGTCACTCGAACAAACATGTACATATATACATCTGGAACCACAGGTGAATCTGTCACTCGAACGAACACGTACATATACACATCTGGAACCACAGGTGAATCCGTCACTCGAACGAAGACATACATATACACATCTGGAACCACAGGTGAATCTGTCACTCGAACGAACATGTACATATACACATTTGAAACCACAGGTTAATCCGTCACTCGAACGAAGACATACATATGCACATCTGGAACCACAGGTGAATCCGTCACTCGAACGACCATGTAAATATGCACATCTGGAACCACAGGTGAATCCGTCACTCCAACAAACATGCACATCTGCAACCACAGGTAAACTCGTCACTCGAACGAACATGTACAT
>CM070824.1:47543627-47558627 GCA_036326025.1 Chrosomus eos | reverse complement strand
TTGATTTCTGTAAAAGTAAATCTCTCTTTGCTTTAAACTCTGAGTGTTGTGACTTTGCAGATGTTTATGATCATCAGACAGCAACATCACACACTAACTACAGTTACATTAAAAAAAAAAATCAACCGCCCTTTAAATGATAGTATATTCCTGAATAATCATGTTTGTTTGCAGAGCTGGATGGACGTGACCGGCACCTTTAAGCAGCGTAAGCTCGCGCTGGTGGAGTCCGGGTTCGATCCCAGCACCACCTCAGACTCCATGTTCTTCATGAGTGAGCCAGAGAGATCCTACGTCCCACTGAGCCCAAACATCTACCAGCAGATCATATGTCATCGCATCAGACTCTGATCATATCTCACCGCATCAGACTCTGATCATATCTCACCGCATCAGACTCTGATCATATCTCACCGCATCAGACTCTGATCATATCTCACCGCATCAGACTCTGATCATATCTCACCGCATCAGACTCTGATCATATCTCACCGCATCAAACTCTGATCATATCTCACCGCATCAGACTCTGATCATATCTCACCGCATCAGACTCTGATCATATCTCAGCGCATCAGACTCTGATCATATCTCACCACATCAGACTCTGATCATATCTCACCGCATCAAACTCTGATCATATCTCACCGCATCAGACTCTGATCATATCTCACCGCATCAGACTCTGATCATATCTCATCACATCAGACTCTGATCATATCTCACCGCATCAAACTCTGATCATATCTCACCGCATCAGACTCTGATCATATCTCACCGCATCAAACTCTGATCATATCTCACCGCATCAGACTCTGATCATATCTCACCGCATCAGACTCTGATCATATCTCAGCGACTCTGATCATATCTCATCACATCAGACTCTGATCATATCTCACCGCATCAGACTCTGATCATATCTCAGCGCATCAGACTCTGATCATATCTCACCGCATCAGACTCTGATCATATCTCATCACATCAGACTCTGATCATATCTCACCGCATCAGACTCTGATCATATCTCACCGCATCAGACTCTGATCATATCTCACCGCATCAGACTCTGATCATATCTCACGCATCAGACTCTGATCATATCTCACCGCATCAGACTCTGATCATATCTCACAGCATCAGACTCTGATCATATCTCACCGCATCAGACTCTGATCATATCTCACCATCAGACTCTGATCATATCTCACCGCATCAACTCATTTGATCATATCTCACCGCATCAGACTCTGATCATATCTACACCATCAGACTCTGATCATATCTCACCGCATCAACTCTGATCATATCTCATCACATCAGACTCTGATCATATCTCACGACATCAGACTCTGATCATATCTCACCGCATCAGACTCTGATCATATCTCACCGCATCAGACTCTGATCTCGCATGATCATTCACCGCATCAGACTCTGATCATATCTCACGCATCAGACTCTGATCATATTCTCACCGATCAGACTCTGATCATATCTCATCACATTACACGACACTCTGATCATATCTCACCGCATCAGACTCTGATCATATCTCATCATCATCAACTCTCGCAATCTATATTCACCGCATCAGACTCTATGATTGATATATTCACCACATCAGACTCTGACTTCCATCAATTTTCATACCACGCATCAGACTCTGATCATATCTCATCACCATCAGACTCTTATATATCTCACCGCATCAACTCTGATCATATCTCATCACATCAGACTCTGATCATATCTCACCGCATCAGACTCTGATCATTTCTCATCACATCAGACTCTGATCATATCTCACCGCATCAGACTCTGATCATATCTCACCGCATCAGATCATCCCATCGATTGTCATATTCATCATCAACTGATCATTCAGATGACTTGATCATATCTCACATCAGACTCTGATCATATCTCACGCATGACTCTGATCATATCTCTCCACATCAGACTCTGATCATATCTCAGTGCATCAGACTCTGATCATATCTCCGCGACTCTGATCTGATATTCATCACCATCAGACTCTGATCATATCTCACTCGACTCTGATATACATTGATCATCTCACCCATCAGACTCTGATCATATCTCGTCTGACTCTGATCATATTCTCTGATCATCTACATCAGACTCTGATCATATCTCGCTGACTCTGATCATATCTCATGCATCAGACTTGATCATATCTCCGCGACTCATCATGACTCATCATCTCAGCTCTTCTAGACTCTGATCATATCCATCACCGCATCGACATTCGTCTGATTATCAATCGCTGATCTCTCAGCGCATCAGACTCTGATCATATCTCACACGCATCAGACTCTGATCATATCTCATCACATCAGACTCTGATCATATCTCATCACATCAGACTCTGATCATATCTCACCGCATCAGACTCTGATCATATCTCACCGCATCAAACTCTGATCATATCTCACCGCATCAGACTCTGATCATATCTCAGCGCATCAGACTCTGATCATATCTCACCGCATCAAACTCTGATCATATCTCATCACATCAGACTCTGATCATATTCATCACATCAGACTCTGATCATATCTCAGCGCATCAGACTCTGATCATATCTCACCACATCAAACTCTGATCATATCTCACCGCATCCAACTCTGATCATATCTCACCGCATCAGACTCTGATCATATCTCATCACATCAGACTCTGATCATATCTCACCGCATCAGACTCTGATCATATCTCATCACATCAGACTCTGATCATATCTCATCACATCAGACTCTGATCATATCTCAGCGCATCAGACTCTGATCATATCTCACCACATCAGACTCTGATCATATCTCACCGCATCAGACTCTGATCATATCTCACCGCATCAGACTCTGATCATATCTCATCACATCAGACTCTGATCATATCTCATCACATCAGACTCTGATCATATCTCACCGCATCAGACTCTGATCATATCTCATCACATCAGACTCTGATCATATCTCACCGCATCAGACTCTGATTATATCTCATCACATCAGACTCTGATCATATCTCACCGCATCAGACTCTGATCATATCTCATCACATCAGACTCTGATCATATCTCACCCATCAGACTCTGATCATATCTCATCACATCAGACTCTGATCATATCTCACCGCATCAGACTCTGATTATATCTCACCGCATCAGACTCTGATCATATCTCAGCGACTCTGATCATATCTCATCACATCAGACTCTGATCATATCTCCGCGACTCTGATCATATCTCACCGCATCAGACTCTGATCATATCTCACCGCATCAGACTCTGATCATATCTCAGTGCATCAGACTCTGATCATATCTCCGCGACTCTGATCATATCTCATCACATCAGACTCTGATCATATCTCCGCGACTCTGATCATATCTCAGTGCATCAGACTCTGATCATATCTCCGCGACTCTGATCATATCTCATCACATCAGACTCTGATCATATCTCACCGCATCAGACTCTGATCATATCTCATCACATCAGACTCTGATCATATCTCACCGCATCAGACTCTGATTATATCTCACCGCATCAGACTCTGATCATATCTCAGCGACTCTGATCATATCTCATCACATCAGACTCTGATCATATCTCCGCGACTCTGATCATATCTCACCGCATCAGACTCTGATCATATCTCACCGCATCAGACTCTGATCATATCTCAGTGCATCAGACTCTGATCATATCTCCGCGACTCTGATCATATCTCATCACATCAGACTCTGATCATATCTCCGCGACTCTGATCATATCTCAGTGCATCAGACTCTGATCATATCTCCGCGACTCTGATCATATCTCATCACATCAGACTCTTATCATATCTCCGCGACTCTGATCATATCTCATCACATCAGACTCTGATCATATCTCCGCGACTCTGATCATATCTCAGCGCATCAGACTCTGATCATATCTCCGCGACTCTGATCATATCTCACCGCATCAGACTCTGATTATATCTCAGCGCATCAGACTCTGATCATATCTCCGCGACTCTGATCATATCTCACCGCATCAGACTCTGATTATATCTCACCGCATCAGACTCTGATCATATCTCAGCGACTCTGATCATATCTCACCGCATCAGACTCTGATCATATCTCATCACATCAGACTCTGATCATATCTCACCGCATCAGACTCTGATCATATCTCAGTGCATCAGACTCTGATCATATCTCCGCGACTCTGATCATATCTCACCACATCAGACTCTGATCATATCTCAGTGCATCAGACTCTGATCATATCTCCGCGACTCTGATCATATCTCAGCGCATCAGACTCTGATCATATCTCAAACTCTGATCATATCTCAGCGCATCAGACTCTGATCATATCTCAAACTCTGATCATATCTCACCGCATCAGACTCTGATCATATCTCACCGCATCAGACTCTGATCATATCTCAAACTCTGATCATATCTCAGCACATCAGACTCTGATCATATCTCAGCGCATCAGACTCTGATCATATCTCAGCGCATCAGACTCTGATCATATCTCAAACTCTGATCATATCTCACCGCATCAGACTGACTTTTTGACCAATAACACTGACTCACCAGTGTTGGGGAAACTCTTTACATGTAACCAGAGCCTGTCAACAGAGAGTCTGTTCACTCCCTATTGAGTGCTATAGGGGTTATGCGCAACATTCTTCCGGGTTCTACAAAACGGGTGTAACTACTTCCGGCCGTCAGCTGCTGAGGTAAACACATAGGGTAAACAGTGTAGTAGTGTTGGGCAATATGCTCAATTTTCATATCCTATCGTCCAATCGTCAACCTTTGAGATCGGCGATACACGATATTATCGTGAGGGGGGCGGGGCTTACTTATTTGATTATTAATGTGTTTTAAATGCCGGGGGAAATCAGAGCCTAGGGCAAATCTAGCTGAGTCGCTCGGTTTATACTTAAACTTGACTCCGATAAAGGAAAACGGGTTAATGCGTTTACATGACCACATGCATTGTCAGTTTATTCAGTATAATCGGGTGTGCATGTAAACGCGCTCATTCTCTGAAAGTGAAAGTAAAAACGGACTGAGCTTTGATACTATCGTCTATCGGCACAACCATACAGTGTAGTAGCTAATGGCGACCTTTTATAGCCGGTGTTTACAGGAGCTACTCTTACTGTCAATCTCAGATGGACACCGTATTGCCAAACGGACGAGTCCAGAGTCCAGAGTAGCTACTGTTCGGATGTTCCCGTTTCCTATTATTTCAGCATTCGTGACATTTTAATTAAAACAAATTCACAACATTTTGATCAGAAATAAGAATTGTATTAGAATAAGCGAAAATTAAAACAAAAATGAACAGTTACCTCAGAGATCACCTAACAGATACCGCTGCAGATGTGTACAGAATTGAAAACCGGAAATGCTTAGACCCGTTTTCCGGTTCGAACGCTGGGCGCTCCGCATAACCCCTATTGTACTGAATGTTCTAGTTCCTCCAGAGCTCCACTGGGGCCGACCGCCGAGTGCACAGGGACAGGGAGTCTGTGGCGCTACCAGTGAGCTAGGCGGCTAAATGTCTCTCTCACCCGATTGCCTTGAGAAATCTCAGATTTGAATATAGGTTTTGCAAGTTAAACATGGGTTAAAGGTCGAAAGCTGAATGAACGAGTACTTCTGTTCTTTCGATTTCTTACAGGTTGAGTTGTTGTTGTCCATTACACGCTAGCATTCTGCTAATGGACGCTGATTGGTCAGTGAAGGACTGATTGCGACCAGAGATACCGCTTGATGGAATCTATATATATATATATATATATATATATATATATATATATATATATATATGTGTGTGTGTGTGTGTGTGTGTGTGTGTGTTTTCAGCGTGGTCTTTTAAAACAACAAAACAAAAACTCTTCTAGCGCGTGTATTTACCTGTGTCAGCTGTGTTGTCGATGCCTCGAGAGAAAAGCGCGAAAGCACTGAAGGATCGCCGTAAAGCAGTATCTCCGGTCGTACGATGTGTATGACGTCATTGACATTTTAAAATACTTCCCTTATCCTAGGGAACTCGAGCTGCGTCATCGCTGTGGGAACGCCCCTGCGTTGTGCGTCATGAAGCACGTATCGAATCAGCCCAATGGAGAGATGGAACGTCATAGGCGGGTGACGTCATCGACCAGGAAACTATAAAGCACCCCAAACAACACAAGCACATCAGCTTCTGTGCCTTCAGTCGCGCTATATGTGAATCTGTCCCTGTGTGAAATATTGTCTGTCCTTACATACTCTGCACCACACAAACAATTTATATATCTATATATATATATAAGAGAGATATTGGCAAACGAACAGCAGTTTTAGAAAGTGTGTCCCTCCCTGCTCGCGTTATTTAACGAGTGGGGATACACACGTTCTTTGTGTTGTTTGTTTGGGAGTGCAGCATGCCCAATCTTCTCTCGAGGGAGCTGATTGTGAGCATTGCTAGCGTCTGCTGTTAAGGACGCTCCGCTCCCGCCAAGCGCTCTTCGAGGAGGGCGGCTTGGTGCGCGCTCCCCGCGGTTCGGGTCCCGCTTCTGCTGAGGCAAGGCGGCGGCGCTTATCGTGGGGATCGCAGTTGGATCTATCAGCGGGGTTAGAGACGGCTCTGCCTTATCTCTGCCTTTACCTGTTAGATCCAGTGTCTCAGCCCCGGGTCGGAAGCACGCTCTGCGGTTTCTTTCGCCCGGGCTGATCACAGTACTGCAACTTTCTAGTTATAAAAAACTGACGAGATAAAAATAGCAGTATTGATGAGGGAGATGTGAGATTCGCCACCTTATACTCCCGAAAGCAAAGAGCTCATGGAGGTTCTCACTCGAGCTGTATCAAAATCATTAAACATTGAGTGGCCAGTGGTTAGGAGTCTGTTATTAATCTAAGTTAGATGAAACATTTCTCCCTTCCCATGTGCAATCTCCACGCCGGTGCTTGCCCTTTTTTTCTATGATCTGCATACTGAGGTTCAAGATTATGGAAGAAGCCGGCTTCTAATAGACTAAGAATATTTATCATATTCTGATTTAGGCTTTTTGAAAATAAAAGGCGGTGCTTTGCCGCGGGTAGTAGAGACGCTTGCGAGCTATCTCTCTTCCCAGGCTGCATTGTCATTTAAAGCACCGGCATACTTTTCAAGCCATTGTGAAACATTTCGGCCATTATAAAGTGTTTTTCGGCGGCAGGTCAGGCTGCGTCGTGTCTGCACTGTCTATATTGCAGGCATACCGGGCTGATTTGCTAAAGGACGTGAACGTGAGTGAGGAGGCAGTACTGACGTGGTTCGAGAACTGCGTCAGGTTGCCGATTTATGGTAAAATTAATTTTTCCAACATGAAAGAGAAAGAAAAAGTTTTCTTCTAATCTTGATGTTCCTCTCTCTCGGGGTTATTCAGTGACTTAGTTAATACTGTCATTAATAATTTCAGGAAGAAAATAGCAGGCAGCAGCTTTTAAAAGGTTTCTTCCACTAAAACTTCACGTCCCCGGGGCTGCTGGGCGGGTGCAGCCCCGGCCGTCTACGAGCTCATTGCATAGGCACAGCAAAGCAGAGTATTGTGTCTCACGCTCCCCCTGCTGGTCAGTGGGACCAGACGCAATACTCACAGCCAAAAGCTTTAAAAAATAAATAAATAAAGAACAATAGAACTGATTTGAGGACAGTTATATTGGCTATGTTGAGGGCGGTCCCCACCGAGGGAGAAAGGTGTTCACCTCTTTCTACGGTGCCCATTCTTCCTCTGTGCCCTCAGGGGCCCGTTCTGCCAACCCCGCCTTCATGCCGGGGCGCAGACGGTCCCAGCGAGCGCTTTCCCGAGGGACGCTCGCTCCCTCTGAGGAGGGTCTCAGAGCAGTCAAACCAGTTGTTCCCTGCCGGTGCTCCGTTACAGGGCGCTGTGTTTGCCGCTCAAATTACACCAGAGGCCAGTCTCGAGAGACTGGTACGCTTAGAAGGGGTTCTGCCCATAGTGTGGGCCCCGAGCAGACTCTGGTAATGGAACAAGAGGTGAAAACGCTCCTTCAAAAAGGGGCTATAGAACGGGTTCCTCCTCCCAGTTTGGAGCTAGGTTATTACAGCCGATATTTCATCGTTCCAAAGAAGGATGGGGGGTTGTGTCCAACTTTAGATTTGCGCCTATAAAATCGCTCGGTAGGGGAGTTCAGTTCAAGATGCTCACTATCAAGCAGGTCGTGTCACAAATCAGGCCCGAGGGCTGGTTTGTCACGATAGATCTAAAGGACGCTTATTTCCACATTTCCATCCTTCCACAACACAGGACGTTCCTGAGGTTTGCCTTCGGGGGCGAGGCATTCCAATATAGGGTTCTTCCGTTTGGTCTAGCTAGTAAAGCTAGGCCAGCTACTCACTGTAAAGCAGTTTCAGTAACTGTTGGGTTTGATGGCAACAGTGTCCAACGCTATACCTTGGCCTGTTGTACATGAGACCGCTACGGTGATGGTTCAGGACCAAGGGATTCTCCCCGAGGGGAAATCCACTCCGCACGATCAAAGTCACGCGGCGCTGCCTTCGTGCTCTGGTCTTGTGGAAGGAACTTGGTTCCTATCCAAAGATTCTGTGCTGGGGGGCTCTTTGTCGTCTCGTAACGCTAACGACGGATGCTTCCCTCACAGGGTGGAGGGCGGTCATGATCGGTCGTCCAGCCCAAGGTCTGTGGCAGGACCATTATCTATCATGGCATATAAATTGTCTAGAGATATTGGCAGTGTTTCAGGTTCTGAATCACTTCCTAGCAGACCTGAGAGGTCATCACGTGTTAGTTCAGTCTGACAACACGTCGATGGTCTCTTATATATATATATCATCAGGGTGGCCTGCGGTCACGCCGGCTTTACAAGTTGGCCCGTCAGGTCCTCCTGTGGTCCCTAGGGAAGTTACTATCACTGAGAGCAATGTATATTCCGGGGTATTTGTATGTGGTAGCAGTCTCCCTGTCGAGGCAGGGGCCTAGGTCGGGGGAATGGAGACTCCACCCCAGAGGTGGTGGAGCTCCTTTGGTTGAGTTTCGGTCACACCGAGGCGGACCTATTCGCTTCCACGGAGATATTGCACTATCGTCTGTGGTTCTCCATCATTCATCCAGCCCCTCTGGGGTTGGACGTTATGGTGCAGCCGTGGCCGAGGTCACGTCTGCACGCTTTTCCCCCGATTGCTCTGCTACCAGGGGTTCTGGAGAGGGTTTGCCGGGACGGGGTCAGCCTACTATTAGTAGCCTCCTGGACGGCTCTCCTTTGGAGCTAGCTCCCGGTCAGGAGGGGTCTACACTCTCAGGCGGGCGATATTTCTCCCCCGCCCGGAGTTATGGAAACTGTGGGCTTGGCTTCCGAGGGGGCCCAGCTCTTAGATTCCGGTCTCTCAACCGAGGTTGTTGAGACCATCTTTCACTCCAGAGCTCCATCCACGAGGAGGCTATATGCCTTGAAGTGAAATCTTTTCACTTCTTGGTGTGGAGAACACCTGCAGGACCCAGTTAACTGCCCAGTGGGTGCAGTGCTGGAGTTCCTGCAGGAGCGCTTCTCCGCAGGGTTATCCCCCTCCACACTAAAGGTGTATGTGGCGGCACTAGCTGCTTACCACGTCCCTTTCAGTGGAGTTTCTCTTGGGAGACACCCGCTTATAACTCGTTTCCTTCGTGGCACTTTGAGGCTGAGGCCAGCAGTTCGCACGAGGGTGCTTTCCTGGGATCTGGCCATTGTATTAGAAGGTCTTTCCCTAGCTCCTTTTGAACCTATCGAAGAAGTTCCTGAGAAGTTTCTCACTTTTAAAACTATCTTTTTTCTTGCTATCTCCTCTCTAAAAAGGTTCGGAGATTTGCAGGCTCTGTCGGTTTACCCTCGTGCCTGGAATTTTCGCCTGGTATGGTTAAGGCTTTTCTGCATCCTAGACCAGGTTACGTTCCCAAGGTCCCTACTAATGTTGTTAGACCTACAGTTCTGCAGGCTTTCTGTCCTCCTCCATTTCAGTCGTCAGACCAGGAGAAACTTAATTTACTCTGCCCTGTTAGGGCGTTAGACGCTTATGTCCACAGAGCTGCCCTGTGGAGGAAATCAGAACAACCATTTGTGTGTTTTTTGGGCCACCCAGGAAAGGGTGTCCCGCGTCTAAGCAAAGAAGGAGCAAGTGGGTGGTCGAGGCTATCTCACTTGCTTATGAGTCAGCCTTCACCTTTGGCTGTACGAGCGCACTCTACTAGGAGTATGGCTGCTTCTAAAGCTCTATTGTCAGGAGTTTCCCTAAGTGATGTTTGTGATGCGGCTGGATGGTCTTCACCGCTTACTTTTATTAAGTTCTATGATCTAGACTTAATTTCTACCCCTGGGGCACAGGTGCTCTCGTCCTCTGTGCGCTAGTTCTCACATGACGGTCACTTGCTCCTATGGCGACGTGGGTATTCGCGTTCCCACAGCGATGACGCAGCTCGAGTTCCCTAGGATAAGGGAACGTCTCGGTTACGTATGTAACCCTAGTTCCCTGAGTAGGGAACGAGACGCTGCGTCGTTCTGCCATACTCCCGGCACTCCCGTTAGCGCTTCCTTCAGGCTTATCAGAAGCTGATGTGCTTGTGTTGTTTGGGGTGCTTTATAGTTTCCTGGTCGATGACGTCACCCGCCTATGACGTTCCATCTCTCCATTGGGCTGATTCGATACGTGCTTCATGACGCACAACGCAGGGGCGTTCCCACAGCGATGACGCAGCGTCTCGTTCCCTACTCAGGGAACTAGGGTTACATACGTAACCGAGACGTTTTTAACGCAAATAACTGCACTTTTAACTGCACTGGCCTATGAGCGCCCCCATGTGGAGCCGGAGCGCAACTGCAGCTCACAGCCGGAGGATCACTGAGAGTGGACGTGCTCCCCTTATTAGACATTTGCAGTGAAGTAACTTGAGTTACATAAGCAGATTACTTTTTCAAGTAACTAGTAAAGTAACGCATTACTTTTACAAAAAAAATTCCTGAGTTACTTTTTCAAATAAGTAAAGCAAGTTACATTGTTTTCACATTTATTGACTGACAGCTCTCCTGTCCTCATGCAGAGGCGTTGTGTGTGTGTGTGTGTGTGTGTGTGTGGTGTTACTGAGCTGTTACAGATGTTACAAAGCTTGTCAAAAAACATGATCACATGCTGTCTATGAAATCCATGTAATAAATATTATATTTGATGTAACCTCATTGAGCCAGTATTGTTAATAAAGGATAATCTTGATGACGTTAGGCACATCTGTGATAAACTGAACATTATATAAAGCAGGATCACGAATGAACAATGTTTGTGTAACGTTATGAACAGACACATGAGTGAGTAAACTTATACAGCGCATGCGTATTCACAGAATATTCCCATTAGGGGTGTGCGATTTTATCGATTCTGCGATATAAATCGATATTTTTTCCCCCAAGAAAGTATCGATTTTTAAGCCGCGAGTATCGATATATAAGTCCCATTCAACCCCCCCGTGTTTAACTTTGCTCGTCAAGGGGCCGTTCACATATCGTGTCTTTTCCGCGCTCAAGTTCGTTATTTCAAATGTAGGCGTGCGGCAAGCGCGCTCATAATTGAAGCAACGCGCTCATTTTCTCCAGACGCAGCGAGATGAAAACACCTCAACTTTTCAGAATGGCGCAAGCGCACCGTGACCGCAGTTCATGTGACAAGAACCAACCATCAGCTTCACCCTTTCCATAACAACATTAAAAGCTCGGTCAACATGAAGCATGGGGGTGCACCCAAACACTACGGTTGTTTTTCTTTTCTCCGTAGATAAATCTTGTAGCAGAGCTATACGACAATTCACCATGACGTTACAACAGTAACAGACGTTCTTCCGGGTGGCAAAAGCTGAAGCGTTCCTATGGCAACGCTAGTAAATTGCTTGGAAGGGAAACCAACTGTCGACAGTAAAAATGTAATAAAAATATAAAATGTAATTAAATATAATGCGTTTTTTTAATCATAATAACAACTGTGTTTAATGATATAAGTAAAAAATATAATAAATATGTAATATAGTAGACCTACACATAATTAGCAAAATACTCTCTAGCTCTTTTTTTCTAAGCAAAATAACCTCAAACACAACACGTTTTCATCATCCTTTCAACTTTTATCAACAACAATGTTTTTAACTAAGTAACTGTTACAGTAGCTGGCTGGATCTCTTCAGTTAGTCAGTAGGAGCCGCTCGCGTTCTGCCACCCGGAAGTATCTTTTGCCTATTGTTTACAAACATTCTGAAATGCCCTATAGCAAGCGTTTTTAGGTCATGGTTGCTTAGCAACGACAGACGCCACGGGAAAATCGGACCTAATTTTACTATTAATAATAAAAGATAAGCTAATGTGCATTGTAAATGTCTGTAATTTATCTTTTTTGACTCATTCTTTTTATAAAAATGATTTAAAGGCTGAAATATGTGAGGTTTACCTTTTTATAAAACCTTTTTTCTCAAAACTTTATTTGCACTTTTTAACTCTCCATTGTTAATTGCAATACTGCACTTTATTTACTTTTCAAAGGCTTGCAAGCTACAGTTTGCACTGTTTCAATAAATGGAACTAATTTTCTAAACACATCTTTAATTCATTTTGTCCAGCATGCAAGCTGTAGACTCTGTCCAGTCAGAGACATATATTGTGTAATTGATGTTTTTAGTTTTCAGTTCAATTAATTCAATCCAAGTAAATGGAACACTCACAAGATGTCACCAAAATCACTCTGTCCCCTTTAAATCTTTCAGATAATGATGTAAGTGTATCGAATTATATCGAATCGTATCGTTGGCTGAATATCGTGATATATATCGTATCGTGAGCTGAATATCGTGTATCGTATCGTATCGTGAGATTAGTGTATCGCTACAGCCCTAATTCCCATATGCATAATATCCTGTATTTTATAAACCAAGTTGAGAGCACTCACTTCTGTGTTTGCGGCGTCTAGGATCAATAAATACCACATGACATGTTTCTAAAACAGATACGACATGACCGAAGGAGTTAGTGATTGACAGCTGTCAGTCACCACCTTTCGCACTGATTGGTCAATCAAACATTTGCTTTAGATCCATAAACCCCAAACTCACTCCAGAGGTCACATGATCAACATGTTTTATTCTCTCAGTTCAGTTGTTTCTTCTTTACTTCTTCTGTACTTTCATTTACCATCAATCTTCAAGATTTTCCCAAGACAACCTCCTTTTCAAGTTAAGATTGGTCATTTCTGTGAGGGGCGATTCTAGTGTTTTCATTATAGGAGGACTCGATCACAGTTTAGGGTCTAATGCTCATAATTAACTAGTGTCATTAACATGCGTCTGACAGGATAGTCCCGGTGTGGGGTCGGCTATGGGAGAAAAGATTATTTCTCTGATCTATATATGTGCATTTTAAGATGTTTGAAAGCCCAAAAATTGGATAACAACAGCTTTAAAACTGTGTCAGTACAACATCACACTCTTTTTCTCTGTTTCTCTCTCTTGCCCAGGATAATCAGATTTAGAGGTCCTAAATGTGTGGTTGTTAGGGGGTTCACATTGTTTATTTTTCTGATATGTGCATTTCAAGACATTTGAAGGCCAAAAAAAGATAAGAAATGGCTTTAAAACCCTGTCAGCGGACAGCGATTCTGCTCTCTCCTCTTCTCCGTCACTCTCTTTCTCTCAGTCTCCTCATCTTGCCCTGTCTGAGCCTTTTTAATTTACTGAAGGATAAAAATTGTATATTAATTCTCAATATGTACACATTAAATACTAATCTTGTGCCTAACGTGATGAAAACGGCTTTGTGAATGTCCCCTCACAATGACAGTAAACTAATTATTAGGCCTACATGAGTCACGTTACATAAGCCTATTTCCAGTTTAAAAGCGAGTCCCTCCAGAAAAACACGATTATCGATCGCATAATTCAATGCATAATATCAGCCGAAGTCCTCATATTTATACGGGGGCATTTTTTCAAATACGCCGCACTTTCGCCGCATAAACTGCCGATTTCCGCACAAAATATCGGGTTTTGCACGATTTCATAATCCCCGCATTTTCATTGCAAAAAAGTGTCATAAATCTCAGCAGAAAGTTGAGAAATGTTGCGTTTGCTTCACACAAGAGCCGGCGTTTTCCCTGTTGCCATTGGAACGTTATGAAGTGACGTAATTACGCGACATCATCGAAAAGCTGTAAAACAGGAAGCACACGTTTTATTTTTTATTTCTTCATTTTTACAGAAGTTGTTGTAGCATATTCCTCTAGTAAAGCTCCAGAACTAGTTTGACTCATCAATGTTTTGTAAGTTTGATGTGTTTATTAAGATCTGAAATAAAACGCGATGAACTGAAATATTCCAGCACTTTCTGTGATGTAGTGTGCTTGCTTATCATAGGAAGTAATAAGAAATGACTCTTTACAGTAAGGCAGTAGCCTAGTGAGAACAGGGAACAGGGGATCACTTTCTCTCTTTCATCAAACCGCAGTTTTTGCAAGTTCCCGCAATTTCATCACATAAATATCCGCATTTCAAGGATTTTTTCCAGCAACAATCACAAAAAACTCTGCGTTTTTCTGGAAGGACTGAAAAGGGCGAAATTAGGCAAAAGTTTATTAGTTTGCTTGATTATTTTTGTCATTCGTTTAACATTTATGACCTAAAAAAAACGGTCAAATATGAAATGTTTAGGCTAGCTACTCACATCTCTCGCACGTGACCGTAAACTGAAGCGTCAGTCCCATAGACATAATAAATACATAGATTCCCTATTGGCTGCTGGAGCGTACGTCAGTGGCGCCGCCATATCAAGGAGGGCAACTTGCCCATACCTCTCATTATGGGAATTGAGAGAAATGCCTGTTTCGTGCGCTGCTTGGGGCTGTACAAGTCGCCACACAATTGAAAACAGGTCTCGGGGAATTACCTTTCACAAAC
>CM070824.1:47503627-47538627 GCA_036326025.1 Chrosomus eos | reverse complement strand
TCCAGTAAATGTGTCGTTGGATATTTGTGCTGGAAAACACTGAGGAAGAACATCTTGTTTTAAAAATACGACATTTGAATACGATCTCACTGAGAAACGTCATCAACGTCTCATTCATCAGACACCTGATCTATATCCATGAATATCATGACTCCCATGATTCCCTGTGGTGTGAGGTCATGTGCTCTCTCTCACCCGCAGGCAGAACACCACCAGGCCGAGGTGCCGCTGCGCTGGGATCTGGAAGTGTGTGTCGTCTCGGACCAGAGACTCGAACAGCTTTGCCATCTCCACGCTCTGACATCACAGGAAACGCATCATCACTGGCATTTCATGAGCATTTCTAGCGTTAGCCTCATTGTAAATCCCTCTGAACATCAGTGGATGTGTTGAACTCACACTGAGGGCCCGATGTAAGGATCTAAAGCTCACGGCGCAAGAGCACTTAGTGTCCGAATCCACTTTAGCTAGTTTAACGACGGAAAAATGTCTAAAAGTGTCGTCTCTATTCTCTTAATGAGTAAAGGGTGTGCGTTGTGTCTATTCTCCTAATGAATAATGGGTGTGTTTTGGGCGTAACGTGAAATAAACCAATCAGAGTCTGATCTCACATTCCCTTTAAAAGCCAGTTGCGCTCGTATGGCAGATTCACTATTTACACGGAGGAATTAGCAAGCGGAAAAACTGAACGCTTCGCTAGCGAGAAAAAGGATCTGCTCAAAACGGATCTGCGCGTGTATGTGTGTGTGTGTGTGTGTGCGCGCGCGTGTGTGTGTGTGTATGTGTGTGAGGTTAAAGCAGAAGAACATCTACGAGACAAGCCGGATTCACCATATCTTTATGTACACAATAATAATCTTTTAATAATAAGTGTTTGTAATAACCTGTGTGGACAAAAGATCGTTGTGGACCTGCCAATAGGCTCATATTACTAACGCTCTTTAAATAACAAAAAATAAATTGTGACCAATACAGTCTATTTCAGTTCCTCAAACTAGCAACGCTCCAACAACGCTCCTGAACACACTCCTGTCCTCAGACCAGCCGCCCGTGGCACACAGATGGAGCGGATGCGTTTGCTTTTTAAACAACGTGGCGCAGGACGTGAAGATAAAAAATGCGTCGGGCTGAAACTAGCAAAACATACTTGTGTCGCGCTGGGTGTATGATAGAACCCAGAGTGTTCGTCATTAAGTGTGTAAATGTGTGACTGGATGAGGGTTTGTGAAGTGTGTGTGTGAGCGTGATGATGCGGCGTCTCACGTGTCGTATGTGTTCCTGCAGGTTCTTCAGACCGAAGCAGCGCATCACAAACCACAGCTTCAGGGAGCGGAAGCGGCGGCTCAGAGAGATCTGCCAGTGCTAAACACATGGGTAAACACACACACGGGTAAACACACACACACACACACACACACACACACAGGTAAACACACACACACACACACACACACACACACACACACACACACACACACACAGGTAAACACACACACGGGTAAACACAGGTAAACACACACAGGTAAACACACACAGGTAAACACACATGGATAAATACACACGGGTAAACACACACGGGTAAACACACATGGGTAAACACACGGGTGAACACACACACAGGTAAACACACACGGGTAAACACACACACAGGTAAACACACACAGGTAAACACACACAGGTAAACACACACACACACACACACACACACACACACACACACACACACACACACACACACAGGTAAACACACACACGGGTAAACACACACACGGGTAAACACACATGGGTAAACACACATGGGTAAACACACGGGTGAACACACACACAGGTAAACACACACGGGTAAACACACACACGGGTAAACACACACAGGTAAACACACACAGGTAAACACACACAGGTAAACACACACACACACACACACACACACACACACACACACACACACACACACACACACAGGTAAACACACACACGGGTAAACACACACACGGGTAAACACAGGTAAACACACACAGGTAAACACACATGGATAAATACACACGGGTAAACACACACGGGTAAACACACATGGGTAAACACACGGGTAAACACACACACGGGTAAACACACATGGGTAAACACACGGGTAAAAACACACACACAGGGTAAACACACACACGGGTAAACACACACACACACGGGTAAACACACACACGGGTAAACACACACGGGTAAACACACACACACACGGGTAAACACACACACACGGGTAAACACACACACACGGGTAAACACACACACAGGTAAACACACACGGGTAAAACACCACACGGGTAAACACACACGGGTAAAACACACACGGGTAAACACACACAGGTAAACACACACAGGTAAACACACACAGGTAAAACACACACGGGTAAACACACACGGGTAAACACACACAGGTAAACACACACGGGTAAACACACACGGGTAAACACAACGGGTAAACACACACACGGGTAAACACACACACGGGTAAACACACACACGGGTAAACACACACACGGGTAAACACACACACGGGTAAACACACATGGGTAAACACACGGGTAAACACACACACGGGTAAACACACACACAGCTAAACACACACGGGTAAACACACACGGGTAAACACACACATGGATAAACACACACGGGTAAACACACACAGGGTAAACACACACACGGGTAAACACACACACGGGTAAACACACACAGGTAACACACAGGGTAAACACACACGGGTAAAACACACACACGGGTAAACACACACACACGGTAAACACACACACGGGTAAACACACACACGGGTAAACACACACACAGGTAAACACACACAGGTAAACACACACAGGTAAACACACACAGGTAAACACACACGGGTAAACACACATGGGTAAACACATGGGTAAACACACACACGGGTAAACACACACACGGGTAAACACACACAGGTAAACAAAAATGGATAAATACACACGGGTAAACACACACAGATAAACAAAAATGGATAAATACACACGGGTAAACACACACGGGTAAACACACATGGGTAAACACACACACGGGTAAACACACACGGGTAAACACACACGGGTAAACACACACACACGGGTAAACACACACACGGGTAAACACACACACGGGTAAACACACATGGGTAAACACACATGGATAAAACACACACGGATAAACACACACGGATAAACACACACGGGTAAACACACACGGGTAAACACACACGGGTAAACACACATGGGTAAACACATGGGTAAACACACACACGGGTAAACACACACACGGGTAAACACACACACGGGTAAACACACACAGGTAAACACACATGGATAAATACACACGGGTAAACACACACGGGTAAACACACATGGGTAAACACACACACGGGTAAACACACACAGGTAAACACACATGGATAAATACACACGGGTAAACACACACAGGTAAACACACATGGATAAATACACACGGGTAAACACACACGGGTAAACACACACAGGTAAACACACATGGGTAAACACACATGGGTAAACACACACGGGTTAACACACACAGGTAAACACACGGGTAAACACACACGGGTAAACACACACGGGTAAACACACATGGGTAAACACACACGGGTTAACACACACGGGTAAACACACACGGGTAAACACACACGGGTAAACACACACAGGTAAACACACATGGGTAAACACACACGGGTTAACACACACGGGTTAACAACACACAGGTAAACACACACGGGTAAACACACACGGGTAAACACACACGGGTAAACACACACGGGTAAACACACACAGGTAAACACACACGGGTAAACACACACGGGTAAACACACACGGGTAAACACACACAGGTAAACACACACGGGTAAACACACACGGGTTAACACACACAGGTAAACACACACGGGTAAACACACACGGGTAAACACACACGGGTAAACACACACGGGTAAACACACACGGGTAAACACACACAGGTAAACACCATGGGTAAACACACACAGGTAAACACACACGGGTAAACACACATGGGTAAACACACTAAACAAAAGTGAACAATGAGTCCGCACACCAGAAGATGCTCCTAAGTGAGTTTAATAGTTGCTCACCTCGTCTCTCAGATATTGTGGCATTGAACTTGTGAAACAGCCCTCCCGTGGAGGAGACGTAAATCGTCTGTTGCTTAAAAGAGAAGCATTCTGGATTTATACCCTGGACACTTTAGCTCCGAAAGGGTTGAATGAAGACTTTGACCTGAGGCCATTCCTGTAAATAACTTATGTCAATAATGTTGTGCGATCGTTTTTGCTGATTTGATATATGATATATATAACACACCATTGTGGTATTCTTTATGTATTTACATTCTGGCTCATCTATCATGATTGTTCACAGTGGTAGAGATACTTTTTCAACAAAAAAAAAAATTTCTAGGCTGTGCCTTAAGCACTGTAGGCCCTTTTTTTAGCTACTAAATATATTTTAAAAAAATTTTTGTATTATAAATGCTGGTATATACTTAATAGATTTTCTTGTATATAAATGTTGGTATATACTTCTTACATATTTTTATCTGTTTGTCTATGTAATTGTGCTTTCACTTGATTGGTTCTATCATAGATGTATGTGATCATGTACCATGTAGGCTGTATATAAGGAGGTGTGTCTCTCCACTGTTTATGTCTGATGAAGGCTTGGCCGAAACGTTACACGAGGTGAGCAACTATTAAACTCACTTAGAGCATCTTCTGGTGTGCGGACTCATTGTTCACTTTTGCAAATATCTGTCCGTCCACACCCAGTTTTAACCAGTCGTGCTCATCAACATAACACTAACACACAAACACACACAGGGTAAACAACACAAGTAAACACACAGGTAAACCACGGTAACACACAGGAACACACAGGTAAACACACACGGTAAACACACACAGGTAAACACACAGGTAAACAACACGTAACACACAGGTAAACACACAACACTAACATACACGGTAAACACACAGGGTAAACACACACGGTAAACACACAGTAACACACACGGGTAAACACACACAGGTAAACACACATGGGTAAACACACAGGTAAACACACACAGGTAAACACACAGGGTAAACACACTAAACAAAAGGTAACACACAGGTACCACACATACACACAGGGTCACACACGGGTAACACAGGTAAACACTAAACACACGCGGTAAACACACACAGGGGAAACATCACACATGTAAACACCGGAAACAAACCTGTTTAAAACACGTAACACACGTACCCATGGAACACCACAATTGTAACAAAAATTTCCAAAATATTAACCACCAGGTACTTTACACCCGCTCACAACAGTTTACACAGTTTAAAACTTTCACAAAAAAACACAGTCTTACACACGTCTTACACAAAATCTTAAAACATTTAAAACAGCTTACACAAAGTTCAAATTTAAAACTCACAAATTTACAACGTTTCAAATTCCACAAGTCTAACAACATTTACCAAGTCTTAACAACAGTCTTCCCACAGTCTTACCACACGTTACACACAGTCTTAACACAGTTACACACAGTTACACACAAGTTTACACAACAGTCTTCACACACATTTCACCAGTCTCAAACATCTTCAAAACACCACAACACCACACAACACACACACAGTCACACACACATAAACACAGTAACACACCAAACACACACACAACACCACACAGTACAACACAGTTACAACAGTCTTCACACACACGTCTACAACACAGTTAACACACATCTTAACACACTTCACACACAGTTTACACAACAAGCTCACACACACAGTCTCAAAACACAGTCTCACACAGCTTCAAAACACAGTTAAACACACACAGTTAAACACAGTCTTACACACACGTCTTCACACACAGTTTCACACACAGTTAACACACAGTCTTCACAACAACACACACGTCTACAACACAGTCTTACACACAGCTTAAAACACAGTTCAACACTCAAACACGTCTTAAAACACAGTCACACACATCTTAAAACACAGTCTCACAACACAGTCTTCACAACACACCCAACACACACATCACACACACATCAAAACCAAACACAGTCTTCAACACACACAGTCTACCACACAAGTCTTACACACCATTAACGTCTCAACCAGTCTTCACACACAGTCTCACCACAGTCTTCAACCACATCTTCACACACGTCTTCACACACAGTCTTCACACACACAGTCTTCACAACACACAGTCTTCACACACAACTCAGTCTTCACACACAGTCTTACAACACAGTCTTCACAACACAGTCTTCACACACACGTCTTCACAACAGTCTTCACACACACAGTCTTCACACACAAGTCTTCACAACACAGTCTTCCACACACACAGTCTTCACAACACAGTCTTCACCACACAGTCTTCCACACACACCACACACACTCCAACACCCACCAACACACACACACAACACAGTCTTCAAACATCTCACAAGTTCACACACATCTTCACAATTCACACCCAGTCTTCACACACTTCCAACACAGTCTCACAAGTCTTCACCACATCTTCAACAGTTCACCAGTCTCACAGTCTTCAACAGTCTTACAGTCTTCCAAAAGTCTTCAACACTTCCACCACCACAACACCAACACAAAACACACAACACACACCAACAAGTCTCAACACACGTCTCACACCACAGTTCACACACCACACATCTTCACACATCTTCAACCAGTCTTCCAAACAACAAACCACCACACAACACACAACCACACACTCACAAAGTTTCAAATCTCACAACCAACCAAATCAACACCCAACCTCACACCATTTCACACACCAACTTCAACACAGTCTCAAACAGTCTTCAAACATTCACACAGTCACACAGTTTCACAAGTCTTCACACACCTACCACCAACACACCACAACCACCCGTTCACACACACACCACACACTCACAACACAAAAACCACACCACCCACAGTCTTCACAACACAGTCTCACAACGTCTTCACACGTCTCACACCTCTTCACACATCTTCAAACATTCACAAGTCTCACAAGTCTTCAAACACAGTTCACACAAGTCTTCAACCAGTCTTCACAAACAGTCTTCAACACATTTCACAACACACACACAACAACCACCACACACCACACACACACCAACACAAAACAACACTCACACACACACACCGTCTTCAACACAGTCTTCACAACACACGTCTTCACAACACAGTCTTCAAACACACAGTCTTCACAACACACAGTCTTCACACACAGTCTTCACACACGTCTTCACAAACAGTCTTCAACAGTTCCACACACAGTCTTCACAACACACAGTCTTCACACACCATCTTCACAACACAGTCTTCACACACACAAGTCTTCACACACAGTCTTCACACACAGTCTTCACACAAAGTCTTCACAACACAGTCTTCACACACACAGTCTTCACACACACACCACACACACACACACACACATCTCACAACAACACACTTCACACACACAGTCTTACACACACTTCACACACAGTCTTCACACATCTTCAAAACAGTCTTCACACACACAGTCTTCACACACAGTCTTCACACACACAGTCTTCACACACACAGTCTTCACACACAGTCTTCACACACAGTCTCACACACAGTCTTCACAACACAGTCTTCACAACACAGTCTTCACAAACACAGTCTTCACACACACAGTCTTCACAACCACAACAGTCTTCACACAACACAGTCTTCACACACACTTCACAACAGTCTCACACACAATCTTCACACACACAGTCTTCACACACACAGTCTTCACAAACACACAGTCTTCACACACATCTTCACAAACACAGTCTTCACACACACATCCACACACACATCTTCACACACACAGTCTTCACACACACAGTCTCACAGTCTCACACACAGTCTCACAAACAGTCTTCACACACCACACAGTCTTCACACAACACAAGTCTTCACAACACACTTCACACACACAGTCTTCCACACACACCACACAGTCTTCACAACACAGTCTTCACACACACTTCACACCAGTCTTCACACACACACAGTTCACAACAGTCTCACACACACAGTCTCACACACACATCTCACAAACACAGTCTTCACACACACAGTCTTCACACACAGTCTTCACACACAGTCTTCACACAACAGTCTTCACACACAGTCTTCACACACACATCTCACACACAGTCTTCACACACACATCATCACAACACAGTCTTCACACACAGTCTTCACACACACATCTTCACACACGTCTCACAACACAGTCTTCACACACACAGTCTTCACAACACACAGTCTTCACACACACACACAGTCTTCACACACAGTCTTCACACACATCTTCACAAACTCACAGTCTTCACACACAGTCTTCACACACAGTCTTCACAACACACAGTCTTCACACAACACAGTCTTCACAAACACAGTCTTCACACACACACAGTCTTCACACACACAGTCTTCACACACAGTCTTCACAAACACAGTCTTCACAACACAGTCTTCACACACACACAGTCTTCACACACACACTCACACACACACACACACACCACACACACACACACACACACCACACAACAGTCACACACACATCACACACACCACAGTCTTACACACAGTCTCACACACAGTCTTCACAACACACACAGTCTTCACACACACAGTCTTCACACACAACAGTCTTCACCACTACACACAGTCTTCACACACACAGTCTTCACACACAGTCTTCACACACACAGTCTTCACACACACAGTCTTCACACACAGTCTCACACACACACACAGCTCACAGTCTCAACAACACACAGTCTTCACACACACATCTCACACACAGTCTTCACAACACACAGTCTTCACACACACCCACAGTCTTCACACACACACAGTCTTCACACACAGTCTTCACACACACAGTCTTCCACACACAGTCTTCACACACAAGTCTTCACACACACAGTCTTCACACACCACAGTCTTCACACACACAGTCTTCAACACACACAGTCTTCACACACACAGTCTTCACACACAGTCTTCACACACACAGTCTTCACACACACAGTCTTCACACACTCACACAGTCTTCAAAACATAACACAGTCTTCACACACACAGTCTTCACAACACAAGTCTTCACAACACACAGTCTTCACACACAGTCTTCACACACACAGTCTTCACACACACATCTTCACACACACACAGTATCTTCACACACACACACCATCACACAAACACAACAGTCTTCACAACACACAGTCTTCACACACACAGTCTTCACACACACGTCTTCACACACAGTCTTCAACACACAGTCTTCACACACACAGTCTTCACACACACAGTCTTCACACACAGTCTTCACACACAGTCTTCACACACACAGTCTTCACAACACAGTCTTCACACACACAGCTCCACCACATCTCACACACACAGTCTTCACACACAGTCTTCACACACACAGTCACACATCTACAACAGTCTTCACACAGTCTTCACACAGTCTTCACACACACAGTCTTCACACACACAGTCTTCACACACACGTCTTACACACACAGTCTTCACACACAGTCTTCACACACACAGTCTTCACACAACACAGTACTTACACACACAGTCTTCACACACACAGTCTTCACACACACAGTCTTCACACACACAGTCTTACACACACACAGTCTTCACACACAGTCTTCTACACAACCATCTTCACACACACAGTCTTCACACACACACACAGTCTTCACACACACAGTCTTCACACACACAGTCTTCACACACACAGTCTTCACACACACAGTCTCACAACAGTCTTCACACCACACCAGTCTTCACACACACAGTCTTCACACACACAAGTCTTCACAAACACATCTTCACACACAGTCTTCACACACAGTCTTCACAACACAGTCTTCACACACAGTCTTCACAAACACAGTCTTCCACACACAGCCCTTCACACACACAGTCTTCACAAACACAGTCTTCACACACACACTTCACACACACTACCACAACACAGTCTTCACAAAACACAGTCCTTCACACACACAGTCTTCACACACACAGTCTTCACACACAGTCTTCACAACACAGTCTTCACACACAGTCTTCACACACAGTCTTCACACACACAGTCTTCACACAACAGTCTTCACACACAGTCTTCACACACAGTCTTCACACACATCCTCAAATCTTCACAACAGTCTCACACAGTCTTCACACACAGTCCTTCACACACATTTCAACAGTCTTCACAACACAGTCTTCACACACAGTCTTCACACCACAGTCTTCACACACACAGTCTTCACACACAGTCTTCACACACACAGTTCTTCACACACCACAGTCTTCACAACACAGTCTTCAACACACAGTCTTCACAACACAGTCTTCACAAATCACACACACAGTCTCACAACACATCTTCACACACAGTCTTCACACACACAGTCTTCACACACACAGTCTTCAACAAACAAACATCTTCACACAACAGTCTTCACAACACAGTCTTCCACACAGTCTTCACACACACAGTCTTCACAAACACAAACACAGTCTTCACACACAGTCTTCACAACACAGTCTTCACACACACAGTCTTCACAACAAGCACAAAAGTCTTCACACACAGTCTTCACACAAAACAGTCTTCACACACTCACACAGTCTTCACAACACAGTCTTCACACACACAGTCTTCACACACAGTCTTCACACACAAAAAACCCCCCCCCACACACAGTCTTCACACACAGTCTTCACAAACGCTCACACACAGTCTTCACACACAGTCTTCACAACACAGTCTTCACAACATCTCACAGTCTTCACACATTCACAAACAGTCTTCACACACACAGTCTTCAACAACAGTCTTCACACACACAGTCTTCACACACAGTCTTCACAACACAGTCTTCACACAACACAGTCTTACACACAGTCTTCACACACAGTCTTCAACACATCTCACACAGTCTTCAACACACAGTCTTCACACACAGTCTTCACAACACACAGTCTTCACACACACAGTCTTCACACACACAGTCTTCACACACACAGTCTTCACACACAGTCTTCACACACACAGTCTTCACACACAGTCTTCACACACACAGTCTTCACACACACAGTCTTCACACACACAGTCTTCACACACACAGTCTTCACACACAGTCTTCACACACACAGTCTTCACACACAGTCTTCACACACACAGTCTTCACAAACACAGTCTTCACACACACAGTCTTCACACACAGTCTTCACACACACAGTCTTCACAAACAGTCTTTACAAACAGTCTTCACAAACACAGTCTTCACACACACAGTCTTCACAAACAGTCTTTACAAACAGTCTTCACAAACACAGTCTTCACACACAGTCTTCACACACAGTCTTCACAAACACAGTCTTCACACACAGTCTTTACAAACAGTCTTCAACACAGTCTCTCACACACACAGTCTTCACACACACTGTCTTCACACACAGTCTTTACAAACACAGCCTTCACACACACAGTCTTCACACACAGTCTTCACACACACAGTCTTCACACACACAGTCTTCACACACACAGTCTTCACACACAGTCTTCACACACACAGTCTTCACACACACAGTCTTCACACACAGTCTTCACACACACAGTCTTCACACACAGTCTTCACACACACAGTCTTCACACACACACAGTCTTCACACACACAGTCTTCACACACACAGTCTTCACACACACAGTCTTCACACAGTCTTCACACACACAGTCTTCACACACACAGTCTTCACACAGTCTTCACAACACACAGTCTTCACACACACAGTCTTCACACACACAGTCTTCACACACAGTCTTCACACACACAGTCTTCACACACACAGTCTTCACACACACAGTCTTCACACACACAGTCTTCACACACACAGTCTTCACACACACAGTCTTCACACACAGTCTTCACACACACAGTCTTCACACACAGTCTTCACACACACAGTCTTCACACACAGTCTTCACACACAGTCTTCACAAACACAGTCTTCACACACAGTCTTCACAAACACAGTCTTCACACACAGTCTTTACAAACAGTCCTTCATACACAGTCTTCACACACACAGTCTTCACACACACTGTCTTCACACACAGTCTTTACAAACACAGCCTTCACACACACAGTCTTCACAAACACAGTTTTCACACACAGTCTTCACACACACAGTCTTCATACACACAGTCTTCACACACACAGTCCTCACACACACAGTCTTCACACACACAGTCTTCACACACAGTCTTCACACACAGTCTTCACACACAGTCTTCACACACACAGCCTTCACAAACACAGTCTTCACACACAGTCTTCACACACACAGTCTTCACACACAGTCTTCACACACAGTCTTCACACACACAGTCTTCACAAACACAGTCTTCACACAGTCTTCACACACACAGTCTTCACACACACACCGTCTTCACAAACACAGTCTTCACACACAGTCTTCACACACACAGTCTTCACAAACACAGTCTTCACACACAGTCTTCACAAACACAGTCTTCACACACAGTCTTCACACACAGTCTTCACACACACAGTCCTCACACACACAGTCTTCACACACACAGTCTTCACACACACAGTCTTCACACACACAGTCTTCAACACACACAGTCTTCACACACACAGTCTTCACACACAATCTTCACACACAGTCTTCACACACACAGTCCTCACACACACAGTCTTCACACACAGTCTTCACACACACAGTCTTCACACACAGTCTTTACAAACACAGTCTTCACACACACAGTCTTCACAAACACAGTCTTCACACACACAGTCTTCACACACACAGTCCTCACACACACAGTCTTCACACACAGTCTTCACAACACACAGTCTTTACAAACACAGTCTTCACAAACACAGTCTTTACAACACAGTCTACAATCTTCACACACAGTCTTCACACACACAATCTTCACACACAGTCTTCACACACACGTCTTAACACACACAGTCTTCACAAACACAGTCTTCACACACAGTCTTCACACACAGTCTTCACACACACAGTCTTCACACACAGTCTTCACACACACAGTCTTCACACATGTAACCCTGGTTAAATATTTGTTTTACAGATATTATTTATTTTTATGTTGCTTGAATTGAATGTTATGATTATTCATAAATGTGAAATTATATACAAAATAATATAAATATATATCTGAATTGAGTTAAGTTATGAGTATCCACCAATCGGAGCGTTTGGTTGCTGGCTCCGCCCCTTGCTTACGAATAGCGTTGCGCAGATTAGACAACAGATGCAGAGCGACGGAGATATCTGATCTGACTAGAGCAATCTGACGAGAGAGTGTTAAAATTGAACTGATATAGTTCTTAAACTGTTCAAAGCTCATAAAAACGGAAAAAATATGAGAAGATAGTAGATGACCTTTTATGATTGTCAATCGGGCACTTCAGAGTTTACATTGACTCGTTGAGTTTACCAATGTTATAATTAGCATTAAAACGAATGACAACACATTGAATGTAGAGGCTTTTTGTTTGTTTTATTCATATGAGACAAAATTGTGTTGTATTCTGATGTTGTATGGGTTGGATTGTTCATTTGCAGTGTGGTTGTGCTTGTTATGATCCAGTCTCTTTCTCTTTCCTCTTCCTCCCTCTCCTGGACACACACAGTATTGTACACGCACTTTCACTTACTCGCAATTACTCTCTCTCCCAGCTGTTCCTTGTTTTCCCTCTGCTTCACTCTAGATACCCCGCACCTGTTCTCTATTCTCTCTGATTGCGCGTGCTACTTCTGTCCTCTCCTTTCCCTGTCTCTTTGTCAGATTGTTTGTTAACCACTGATGAAAGAAGCTTCACAGATTTCGCTCCATCAGCCTGTTTCATTCAGTTCCTGTCCTGTCTTGTCTTGCCCCGTCTGGTGCTGTTCATCCATCAGGAAATCTTCAGTTACAAGTACAGTATCACCTGAGCTAAACCTGATCTCTGTGTCTATGCAGTATCCATTCTGCCTGTACCGCTACTGATTCCTGTTGACCATCCTCGGGGGTTTTCCCGAGTGACCAGAGGCTAGCCGCCGTCCGAGCTCCCTCCTTGCTGTCAGCCGCCCTCACTGTTCCTGTGTGGATTATTTCTGTTTATTAAGTGAGCCTTATTCCGGCTGATTTCTGTTGAACTTTTTGCAACGACATTTCTGTTTCTGGTGGCTTCCTCATTTATGATTATTAAAAGACTCATTGACTGTGATTCGCTGTTGGGTTTTCTCTCACCACATAACAGTGCTGTTTCTGAGCATTAACAGCTGTGATTTGAACGATTAAATTAGCATTTTTTTATCCTTAACCAACAAAAATGGACATAGTTGAGGCAGAGGGTATTAAAGTCCCGAACTCTGTGATTGTAAGTGGCTTGACAAAAAACGAAAGTGATGATGAGTTAATTGACATCCTGAAAAAATATGGTTCTTTTGCCAGAACCATTTTCATTAGTGACAAAGAATCAGAGTTTTACCAGAGCACAATAATTGAATATAACAGTGGTCAAGCCTTGGAAATGCTAGAACCCCAGCTGCCTTATACTCACCATCTGTCCAGTGATCCAGGTATCACTTACCACGTGAGGGCATTGTCTAGTGTCTTTACACACCAATTGGGCAGTAGCGTCACTAAATCTTACCTTGAAGGACTGAAAGAAATAGCAAAACTGAGCGGAACCAATTTCGAAGCAGTGTTGAGCCAGATGCTATCTCAAATGAGCGCAGAACTCACACCAGCATCCACTGATCTTGAGGCTGGAGATGGAAACCCTACTGTGCAAGAACTCCCTGGCGACTGTGTTGGAGCAGCACCTGTTAAGCCAAGTCAGGTAGATGAACCAAAGTCACAGCACACGCCTGTTAAACTGAATGCTCCACCTCTCTTTACCTCTCAACAAATACACAGCCCACCAGAAGTTCAGAAGCTCATTGTGGAACACGTTGTGAGGAGTGCTGAAATGACTGCTCAAGGGCCTGTGCAGACAAGGCTCAGGATGTTCTCCGGTAAATGTCTTAGACCTGGAAATGAGACCGATTATGATACTTGGCGTTCCAGTGTTGAGCTTGTTCTGAAAGAGCCTGGCTTATCAGATCTGTGTCCAGGAAGATAGTGGACAGTCTTTTGTCACCTGCAGCCGATATTATAAAACACCTGAGCCCTGAAGCTCCATCCTCAGCTTATCTTCAGTTGCTAGATTCTGCTTTTGGCATTGTTGAAGATGGGGATGAACTCCTAGCAAGATTTATGAATACCCTACAGGACGCCGGTGAGAAACCATCTGCTTACCTGTATAGATTGCAGACAGCCTTGAGGGTGACTATCAAAAGAGGTGGTATTACTCCTGATGAGGCAGACCGGCACCTTCTCAAGCAGTTTTGTAGAGGCTGCTGGGATAATGATTTGATTACTGATCTGCAGCTAGAGCAGAAGCGCAACCGTCCCCCTCCTTTTGCGCAGCTTCTGCTCATGCTACGCACAGAAGAAGACAAACATACAGCAAAGGTCACTCGTATGAAGCAGCATCTTGGGTCTTCTAAACAGAGAGCTCTGATGCATTCCCAACGAACGTGGGTCTCTGCAGAACCTGAGCAAATAGAAGTTCCAGGAGTGGTTTCACTTGTAGAGTTCTCAACGGGCCTGAAAATTATAACCCGACCCGACCCGGCCCGTGGCTTTTAAAGCCCGGACCCGATGTAACCCGACACATCAACATGAATTATCTGCCCGAACCCGGCCCGCGGCCCGACTCTGACGCACTTCAATCTATCACCGTCGCGGTGACTCTCTATTCATTCCGGTGAAATCACATAATAAAATGCACACAAACTTAGAAAGATTTACTTACTAGTCCATCAACAAGATCGCCAGGTCAGCATCACTGTTGCATCCAGTCCTGCTTTTTAGCTCGCGCCGACGAGTGAAAGCCCGACCGAGTGTCTCTTGTCCGGTTTCTCACGCGGTCAGATTCTCTTTTCCTTTTCCTAGTCTTCCGACCGCGTTTTCTTTGCTTTTTCCATCGTCTAGTATCACGTCTGAAATGCGCGCAAGTGCAGCTGCCAACTATTTTCAAAGGAAAGTAGCTAACGCCATGCCTGTTTTAATAAAAATCTTAACACAATAATAAATAAAAAGAACTCAAACAGCCAGCCAGCGGGCGGGCTACGAGTTTTGAAAAATAGGCATAGCCTACAAACATAATCGTATGCTTATAAAAGCATCGTGGAAACAGTGCGTCCACAGTGTGTTCTCTTCTCTTACGGCCAGCCACCCGCGATGCACTTTGCACGCAGCAGCCAGACTTTCTTTATGGTGAAGATGTTTTTTTTTCATTGAGCGGAAAAGATTAAGCCCGAGGTCCGACCCGACCCGAGTCATTTGCTTATATTTTCGACCCGGACCCGGCCCGAACCCGCGGGTCCCGTCGGGTTTGTCGGGCCGACCCGGTCCGTTGAGAACTCTATTCACTTGCTACTGAAACACAAGAGCTCAAGAAACAGATTGCCAAGCTACAAAGTCAGTTAACCAATCTTATGACCAAGCCAAAAACCCAGAAGAAATTCCCACTGCAAGAAGCAGTAGACAAACAGTACAAAACGAAGGTAGGAACTGCCGGTAATGTGAGTGCGAATTCAGTCAATAAGAAACCAACAGGCAGGCCGAGGCCATGGTACTGTTTTACATGTGGCGAGGATGGCCACGTTGCATCTTCTTGCACTTCTGAACCTAACCCTGCACTTGTCACTACCAAACGCAAGCTCCTAAAAGAGAAGCAGCTTCAGTGGGATGCTCAGAACCCCACCCCCAACCCTGATTTAAACTAAAGCCAGCCCTTGTTGTGGGACAGACAGGGGCTGAATGTAAAACAATTATTTAACCAGGGTTACACACACACAGTCTTCACACACAGTCTTCACACACACAGTCTTACACACACACACACACAGTCTTCACGAACACAGTCTTCACGAACACAGTCTTCACACACACAGTCTTCACACACACAGTCTTCACACACACACAGTCTTCCACACACACAGTCTTCACACACACAGTCTTCACACACACACAGTCTTCACACACAGTCTTCAACACACAGTCTTCACACACACAGTCTTCACACACAGTCTTCACACACACAGTCTTCACACACACAGTCTTCACACACACAGTCTTCACACACACAGTCTTCACACACACAGTCTTCACACACACAGTCTTCACACACACAGTCTTCACACACACACAGTCTTCACACACAGTCTTCACACACATCACACAGTCTTCACACACAGTCTTCACACACACAGTCTTCACACACACAGTCTTCACACACACAGTCTTCACACACACAGTCTTCACACACACAGTCTTCACACACAGTCTCACACACACAGTCTTCCACACACAGTCTTCACACACACAGTCTTCACACACACAGTCTTCACACACACATCTTCACACACACAAACTTAAACCCGTCTTCACACACACACAGTCTTCACACACACAGTCTCACACACACACAGTCTTAACAACATTCATTAATGCTTTTATTCATTACAGAAACATTAAACTGATTTAAAGTGACAGTAAACACATTTATAATGTTCTATTTCAAATAAATGCTACTCTTTTAAACTTTCTGTTCATCAAATAATCCTGAAAAACAGAAACTATAAGACAAGTTTCCACAAATTGCTTTCAATGTTGATAATAATCATAAATGTTTCTTGATCATCAGATCATCATATTATAGTGATTTCTGAAGGATCATGTGACACTGAAGACTGGAGTAATGATGCTGAAAATTCAGCTTTGATCACAGGAATAAATTACACTTTACTATTACACTTTACTATAGACCTTATGTACCAGAGAAACGAGGGCCGTCATCTTTAGAATATTGTCTTTGAACTTCCGCTTTTGCGATCGCTCTGTATATTTCTGTGGCATCGCTGTCCAGGAGTAATCAGCTGGTGAAGTGGATTTACTTATTGTAGAGTTAACGAAAGTTATCATGAGCATTGTAATGTTTATCATAAGCATTGTAAAGCAGATGTCTTAACAAATGTCGACCGGGAATTTTTTTAAATGAGCCGTTCATTCATACCTATGCAAGATCGCTGTGAAAATACAGACCGAAAGTCAAAAGACAACAAACGCAGCGCTGAAAAGGGGCGGGGCTACATAAGGTCTATATATTCACATAGAAAACAGCTGATTTATATTTTTCTCAGCCTCGGTGAGCAGAAGAGACTCTTTCATGTGTAAATTAGGTGTAAATTCCTCCGTTCAGTCTATAATTCCTAACAGGAAAATTCAAAAGGAAATAATGTGTCTCACCAAAATGCTGTACAGTCGAAATGAACCATCATCCACTTCGATGGGTTGAAGACGAATGAATCCGCAAACTCGATCCCGTTGAGAAAATAGCGCAGTTCAGGACAGATGAGGGCAGATCCAGCGTACGCTGCGTCCACGTGCAGCCAGAGGCCCTCGCGCGCACCTGCACAAAACACACACACACACACACACACACACACACACCCGTCACTGACACACTCACACACGTAGTTACACACGCTTATGTTCACGGGTGATGGAGGACTTACACACGGGGCCGAGTTCATCCAGACGGTCAAAGGAACACACACCGGTGGAGCCGAGAGTTGCACAGAGCTGCAGGACACAGACACACACACACACACACACACACACACACACACACACACACACACACACACACACACACACACACACACACACACACACACACACACACACACACACACACAACACACACACAGTCAAAAAGGACCACGTTTTTGTTTTGTTAATGCAATTAATGTACTATATTTTAGTTTGTTAATGTTTTTATTTAATATTTTTAGGGGATTTTTTATACTAAATTATATTTACGATGCATTTATAATCCATTTATACACTATACTAGAGTATAGAACTGAAAATTAAGTTTCCAACTTAAACTGGTAAATCTTGAATGCTTTAAAGCACAGACTGAAGATTCTCTCTTCTCACAGACGACACTTGTCAGATTATTGCTGAAGTAAAAAAAGTTCTAAAAAGTGAACTTAAAAAAGTAACAGAATTTGTATTGTTATGAACAATGCACAAAAATACTATTTTCAATTTTTATATGAAATAGTAATGGGCGATATAAACGATATGCAATATAAACGATACAAAATTGGTCTATGATAATCGCGATAATGCATGTGGACGCAAAATTTAGAGCCACGAGCTGCAACCGACTGCAACGCATCATCGTATTCATCATCTTGAGTAAACATATGGCTGAAAGCGAAACGGAGGAGCTGGTGAAAAAAACTGGTGCAACATCCATTGGTTCGGATTTAAGCCGTCCGACGAGCAGCAGCAAACTATACTCTGTAGGGGCAACAGTTCTGGCTAACGGCGGAACTTTGTCAATTGTGTATGTTTTCATTTAAAATGTTTGCGATGTTAACATAAATGTAAATGTTTTGCCACTTGCTTGAGCAACTTATTATTATTACTTCTATATAGATTTATATATTAAGTTTTTAAGTGTATTAAAAGAGTGTTACAAGCCTACTGTCTGTGTACAAATAGAATCGCAATGCTGAAACTCTTTTATATTATTTTATAAAAGACAATAATAATAAAAATAGAGGATTAATGTTGTTTGTCGTACAGCCGTAGATCAGTTGCGCACTGCAAACACACCATATGTGAAAGCACAATAGCGCGTGCTGCTCCTGCACCGCACACCACCACAACACACACCGCAACACGCACTGCACACGGAGTGTGTGTGAAACAGGCCTGCACTAAAGGAAAGAAACCCAATACTTTAAGCTTTTTCTTTGTTAAAGTCTCTGCAGCTAGTGTACTTGAATTGTATTAATCTGCAACATTATGTTGTATAATTACAGTTTTGCATAATAAATATTCTCAAAACTATGTACGTTTCTTTTAAAACAAATATATTTAGCAGTTTGGCTTTCCTTATGTTCTATCTAACCTGTTCTGAAATTGTTCTATTATAATTTATATATCGTGATATATATCGTTATCGCAAGAGGCTGCAATGTATATCGCAATATGGATTTTAGGCCATATCGCCCATCCCTAATATGAAATATATATTTTCAAAACCATGTTTTAATCTAAAACTGCAAGAAAATCAAAAGCCATAAATCTAAACAAGTTGCGTTTCAAATGTGAGGCTGAATTAAATTTGTTTAATTTCCAATGCGCTCGTTTCTGACCGCGAGGAGCACAAGTGTGACAATTTGTTACAGTACAATTTTACCTGTTCGAATCATGACCATGATTTTTTTGTGTGTGTGTTCACACAACAAGTGCCAAAACCTTTACCAAGTTTCATACCATTCGATGTAAAAAAAAAAAAAGGTAAAATTTTTGGGTCAGAAATGACCAGCACCAGAGCGTAATGGAACAGCTAGTGTGTGTTGCGTCACCATCACAGGATGAAGCCTCTCCGCCGGGTCCTCGTCGACGGCGCGCTGAAGTGTTTCTCCCGCAGAGGAAAACGCCTCATCAGTCTCTAGAATCCTGATCTTCTGCAGTGAGATCAAACCAGCCTTCTCCCTGACGTAGTGAGCTCTACTCACACACTCACACCACTCACATCTCTACACTCTACTACCACTCACACACTCTACTGAGTATAGCTGGACCAGTCCATTCTATGCGGTACATCTCCGGACTGTCTCTCACTATCTCATCAACTACACTACTCACATCAAAACTCCTACTACTATCTCTACTCTATACTGTACTCATCGCTGTGGTTTGCGGTGACACTGGCATGCACGGACGGTCTCTACGGATGGCTACTCTATCATCATCTATGTGGTTTGAGGTGCCACTGGCATGGCGGAGGTATATAGGTCGGTATATATCTATATACTATCATATTCTATATATCTATCTACTATATATATATATATTTGTGATTGATGATGATGAAGAAGAAGAGGGGAAGGGAAGGAGAAGCGAAGAAAGGAGAGAAGGAGCGAGGAGAAGGAAGAAGAAGAAGAAGAGAAGATGAAGAAGAAGAGGAGGATGAAGAGGAAGATCAAGAGATGGAGAGGATGATGATGAAGAGAAGCTGATGATGAGAGAAGAAGAGGAGGATGAAGAATAAGAAGAGGAAGAAGAAGAAGAAAGAGGATGCTGAAGAAGAAGAAGAGGAAGGAGAAGATGAAGAAGATAAAGAAGAAGAAGATCAAGAGAAGATGAAGAAGAAGAGGAAGATGAAGAAGAAGATGAAGATAAAGAAGAAGATGAAGATAAGGAAGACGATGAAGAGAAGAAGGTAAAGAAGATGAAGAAGAAGAGGAAGATTATGAAGAAGAAGATGGAGAAGATAAGAAGAGATGAAGAAGAAGATAAGAAGAAGATGATGAGAAGAAGATAAAGAAGAAGAAGGAGATAAAGAAGTGGACAGATGAAGAAGAAGAGGAAGAAGATGAAGATAAAGAGAGATGAAGATAGGAGAAAGTGAGAGAAGGAAGGAGGAAGATGAAGAGATAAGAGAAGAAGAGGTGCAAGAGAAGATGAAGATAGGAGAAGTGAAGAGGACGTGAAGAAGAAGATGAAGAAGAAGGTAAAGAAGTAAAGAGAGAGAAGATAGGAAGAGAAGAAGAGAGGAAGATGAGTAAAGAGTAGAAGAAGATAAAGAAGATAAGAAGAAAAGATAGAAGATAAGAAGAATAGTACAGAAGAGAAGATGAAGATGAAGATGAAGAAGACGATAAGAGAATGAAGAAGAGAGGAGATGAGAGAGATGAAGATAAGAAGAAGATAGAGAGATGAGAGAGAGATGAAGATAGAGAAGATGACGACAAGAAGAAGAAGATTGAAGAGAAGATGAAGAGAAGAAGATGCAGAAGAAACAGAGAAGAAGAGACAGGAAGATAAGAAGAGAAGAAGTAAGAGATGAAGAAGAAGAGATAAGAAGAAGATGAGAAGAGAAGAAGAAGAAAGTAAGAGAGAAGAGAAGAAGATAGAGAGAAGAGAAGTAACGAGGAGTGAGAAGAAGTAAGAGAAGATGAGAAGAGAAGATAAGCGAAGAAGGATAAGACGTAAGATGAAGAAAAGGAAGATGAAGATACAGAAGCAGATGAAGATCAGGAAGAAGTGAAGCAAGAGAGATGAAGAAGAAGATGAGTAGAAGAAGATGAGAGAGGAAGAAGAAGTGAAGAAGAGGTAAAGAAGATAAGAAGAAGAGAAGAGAAGAAGAAGAGAAGAGGAAGATGAAGAACAGAAGAAGATGAAGAAGAAGATAAAGAAGAATAAGAAGAAGAAATGAAGATTAAGAAGAAGATGAAGATAAAGAAGATGAAGAGAAGAAGAGGATGAAGAAGAAGATGAAGATAAGGAGAAGATGAAGAAGAGATGAAGAAGAAGAGGAAGATGAAGAAGAAGAAGAACGAAGAAGTAAAGAAGATAAGAAGAGTGAAGATAAGAAGAGATGAAGAAGAAGAAGAAGAGAGAAGGAAGATGAAGAGAAGAAGAAGGATAAAGAAGATAAGAAGAAGAAGAAGATAATGAGATAAGAAGATGACAGGTGAAGAAGAAGATAAAGAAGATGAAGAAGAAGATAAAGAAAGATGAAGAGTAAAGAAGATAAAGAAGAAGAAGAAGGTAAAGAAGATGAAGAAGAAGAAGATAAAGAAGAAAGATGAAGAAGAAGAAGGAAGATGAAGAAGAAGATAAAGAAGGAAGAATAAGAAGAAGATAAAGAAGAAGAAGATAAAGAGGATGAAGAGAGAAAGATAGAAGAAGATGAAAGAAGAAGAGAAGATGAAGAGAAGAAAGAAGAAGAAAGAGAGAAGAGAGAAGAAAGAGAAGAAGTATAAGAGAAGAAGAAGAAGAAGAAGAAAGAAGAAGAAGAAGAAGAGATAAAGAAGATGAAAGAAGAAGAAGAGAGAGAAGAAAGATAAGGAAGAAGATGAAGAAGATAAGAAGAAGATGAAGAGGAAGATAGAAGAAGATAAGAAGATGAAGAAGAAGGTAATGAAGATGAAGGGGAAGAGAGAAAGATGAAGAAGAAGAAGAAGAAGAGAGAGAAGATAAAGAAGAGAAGATGAAGAAGAAGAGAAGAGAAAGAAGAAGATAAAGAAGAAGAAGATAAAGAAGAAGATGAAGAGAAAGAAGTAAGAAGATGAAGAAGATAAGAGAAGAAGAAAGAGAAGAAGAAGAAGATAAGAAGATGAAGAGAAGAAGAAAGAAGAAAGATAAGGAAGAAAGAGAAGAAGACGAGTAAGAAGAGAAGAAGATGAAGAGAGAAGAAGATAAGAGAAGAGATAGAAGAAGACGAAAGAGAAGAAGAAGAAGAAGATAAGAGAAGAAGAGTGGAGAAAGAAGAAGAAAGAGTAAAAGAAGCAGAAGAAAGAAGAAAGAAGAAGAGAAGAAGATAAGAGAGAGAAGACAAGAAGAGTAGAAGAGAGAAGAAATAAAGAGAGAAGAAGAAAGAGAGAGAAGAACGAAGAGAGAAGAAGAAGAAAGAGATAGAAGATAGAGAGATGCAAGAAGCGAGCGAAGATGACAGCAACGATGACAGAAGACGCTAGACGAAGAGACGCAAGAAGATAGCGAGCAGACGATCAGAAGCGAAGAAGAAGACAGCTACGAGAAGCATACACAGCAGAGAGACACTAGCCAGACAGACTGCACACTGAGCCATCACTACGTGCACGCTCAATCCGTCATCATACGCACTGACCTCACACCTCCAATCCTCACGACTCAGAACTCACTACATACGCTACCATCTCGCCGACACACTCAACACCTATACAGCCACTCCACCTCGCCACTCACTCACTACATCTCCACCTCACCACCTCACACCATAGTCCTCCCGCACTCATCTCTCACTCACCCTACTCTCTCACACTCATCCTACCTCCATATCCTCCTGCCCACCCTCCTCCATCACTCACCTCCTCCTCCACCTCACTACCTCACTCACTCCTCTCATCCTCACCCTCTCATCCTCCTCCTCATCCTCCTACCCTCCCTCCTCCTCTCCTCACCTCCTCCATCTACCCTCCTCTCTCACATCTCCTCCTCCTCACCCTCCTCCTCCTCACCCTCCTCCTCCTCATCCTCCTCACCCTCCTCCTCCTCCTCTCATCCTCCTCCTCATCCTCACCCTCCTCCTCATCCTCACCTTCCTCCTCATCCTCCTAATCTTCCTCATCTCCTCCTTACCCTCCTCACCCTCCTCCTCACCCTCCTCATCCTCCTCCTCCTCACCCTCTTCATCCTCCTCCTCACCCTCCTCATCCTCACCCTCCTCCTCACCTCCTCTCACCTTCCTCCTCATCTCCTCACCCTCCTCCTCATCCTCTTCCTCATCCTCCTCCTCATCCTCACCCTCCTCATCCTCCTCCTTACCATCCTCATCCTTTTCCTCCTCACCCTCCTCCTCATCCTCACCCTCCTCCTCTCATCATCCTCCTCTCCTCACCCTCCTCCTCACCCTCCTCCTCCTCATCCTCCTCACCCTCCTCTCTCTTCATCCTCCTCCTCATCCTCACCCTCCTCCTCATCCTCACCTTCTCCTCATCCTCCTAATCTTCCTCATCCTCCTCCTTACCCTCCTCACCCTCCTCCTCACCCTCCTCATCCTCCTCCTCCTCACCCTCTTCATCCTCCTCCTCACCCTCCTCATCCTCACCCTCCTCATCCTCCTCCTCAGCCTCCTCCTCACCTTCCTCCTCATCCTCCTCACCCTCCTCCTCATCCTCTTCCTCATCCTCCTCCTCATCCTCACCCTCCTCATCCTCCTCCTTACCTCCTCATCCTTTTCCTCCTCACCCTCCTCATTCTCCTCCTCATCCTCCTCACCCTCCTCTACCTCATCCTTTTCCTCTTCACCCCTCCTCCTCCTCTTCATCATCATCATCTTCTCCACATCCTCTTCTCATCCTCCTCTTCCTCATCCTCACCTGATCTGAAGCGTATGCGATGAGTCTGGAGTTCAGCACGGACTCGTCGGTGTCGGCATGTGTAAAGTCGCTCTTCATCTGCAGGATCCGGTCCTTCCTGGCGGCGAGCAGAGCGACCAGCGTACACTCACTGACCGTACTCTACACACACACACACACAACACACACACACACTGATGACCATACTCTACACACACACACTGATGACCGTACTCTACATACACACACACACACACACACTGATGACCGTACTCTACACACTCATACACACACACACATACATACACACAAACACAAACATACACACTGATGACTGTACTCTACACACACACACACACACACACTGATGACCGCACGAAATTCTTGTCCGAAATTTTTGCACGTTAAAAAACAAATATGACCTCTCGTTGGGTCAATCACATTCACACACTGCCTCCGAAACTTTCGTCCGTCATAAAAAATATTCAGATCGGTTTCGATTTTATGCGTTTTTCATATCCGTAACATTTTGAAAGTTTTGACAATTCAGAGCCACCGAATAACGCACACAAAAACTTCGGACTCAGTGTGCAAGGAAGTGTGCAAGACTTGTGTAGTGTTTGTGTACCTGCAGTATTCCTCCTCCATTGCTCTGTGGATGATGATGTAGATAGTGATCTGGCAACCCGAGCGCTTTACACAACCAGTCCAACACACACATCTCCAGCTCAGTGCACGCTGGACTCGATGCCTGCCCAACACACACACACACACACACACACACACACACACACACACACACACACACAACACACACACACACACACACACTATTCAACATAATGCATAAGGCTGACATAGTGGGTGTGAGTGTGTGTGTGTGTGTGTGTGTGTGTGTGTGTGTGTGTGTGTGTGTGTGTGTGTGTGTGTGTGGTGTGTGTGTGTGTGTGTGTGTGTGTGGAGTATTACCCAGGTGAAGCCGAGGCAGTTGATGGCGTCTGCCAGCATGTCTCCCAGCAGTGACGGCCATGATGTGAGCGCAGGGAAATACGCATGCATGTGAGGACTCTGCCAGTGCACCACCTACAGCACACACAGGAGCATCACATCATACATGCAATCAATAACACACAGGCAGATTCACAGATAGATGATAGATAATCATTCCACAAGCTTTAGGAGTGTGTTTATGGGAATTCCTCTAGAAGTGCAGTAGCTCTCGCTGTAATTCATCCCACAGCTGTTCTATCGGGTTCAGGACTCTGTGCCGCCAGTCCAGTTCCTCCACACCAAACTCCTCATCCGTGTGTTTATGATCCTGCTTTGTGCACTGGAGCGCAGTCGTGCTGGATCAAGAACATCCTCAAACTCTTCACACAAAGTTGAGACATGAATTTTTCCAAAAACAACCCCACGCCATAATCCCCCCTCCATCAAAACACGCTTTACTCCACTGCATCCCACGCTTTACTCCACTGCATCCCACGCTTTACTCCACTGCATCTCACGCTTTACTCCACTCCATCCCACCCTTTACTCCACTGCATCCCACGCTTTACTCCACTGCACCCCACGCTTTACTCCACTGCACCCCACCCTTTACTCCACTGCATCCCACGCTTTACTCCACTGCATCCCACGCTTTACACCACTGCATCCCACGCTTTACTCCACTGCATCCCACGCTTTACTCCACTGCATCTCACGCTTTACTCCACTCCATCCCACCCTTTACTCCACTGCATCCCACGCTTTACTCCACTGCATCCCACGCTTTACTCCACTGCATCCCACGCTTTACTCCACTGCATCCCACGCTTTACTCCACTGCATCCCACGCTTTACTCCACTGCATCCCACCTTTACTCCACTGCATCCCACGCTTTACTCCACTGCATCCCACGCTTTACTCCACTGCATCCCACGCTTTACTCCACTGCATCCCACGCTTTACTCCACTGCATCCCACGCTTTACTCCACTGCATCCCACCTTTACTCCACTGCATCCCACGCTTTACTCCACTGCACCCCACGCTTTACCCACTGCATCCCACGCTTTACTCCTGCATCCCACGCTATCACTCACACGCTTTACTCCACTGCATCCCACGCTTTACTCCACTGCATCCCACGCTTTACACCACTGCATCCCACGCTTTACTCCACTGCATCCCACGCTTTACTCCACTGCATCCCACGCTTTACTCCACTGCACCCACGCTTTACTCCACTGCACCCCACGCTTTACTCCACTGCATCCCACGCTTTACTCCACTGCACCCACGCTTTACTCCACTGCACCCACGCTTTACCCACTGCATCCCACGCTTTACTCCACTGCACCCCACGCTTTACTCCACTGCACCCCACGCTTTACTCCACTGCATCCAACGCTTTACACCACTGCATCCCACGCTTTACACCACTGCATCCCACGCTTTACTCCACTGCATCCCACGCTTTACACCACTGCACCCCACCTTTACTCCACTGCATCCCACGCTTTACTCCACTGCACCCCACGCTTTACTACCACTGCACCCCACGCTTTACTCCACTGCATCCCACGCTTTACTCCACTGCATCCCACCTTTACTCCACTGCACCCCACGCTTTACTCCACTGCATCCCATGCTTTACTCCACTGCATCCACGCTTTACACCACTGCACCCCACGCTTTACTCCACTGCATCCCACGCTTTACTCCACTGCAATCCACTACGCTTTACTCCACTGCACCCACGCTTTACTCCACTGCATCCCAGCTTTACTCCACTGCATCCACACGCTTTACCCACTGCACCCCACGCTTTACTACCACTGCATCCCACGCTTTACTCCACTGCACCCCACGCTTTACTCCACTGCACCCACGCTTTACTCCACTGCATCCCACGCTTTACTCCACTGCATCCCACGCTTTACTCCACTGCATCCCACGCTTTACTCCACTGCACCCCACGCTTTACTCAACTCCATCCCACGCTTTACTCCACGCTTACTCCACTGCATCCCACGCTTTAATCCACTGCACCCCACGCTTTACACCACTGCACCCCACGCTTTACTCCACTGCGCCCCGTCTCTTTATACCACTGCACCCCACGCTTTACTCCACTGCATCCCACCCTTTACTCCACTGCATCCCACCCTTTACTCCACTGCATCCCACGCTTTACTCCACTGCACCCCACGCTTTACTCCACTGCACCCCACGCTTTACTCTACTGCATCCCACGCTTTACTCCACTGCACCCCACGCTTTACTCCACTGCACCCCACGCTTTACTCCCCTGCATCCCACGCTTAACTCCACTGCACCCCACGCTTTACTCCACTGCACCCCACGCTTTACTTCAATGCATCCAAAGCTTTACACCACTGCATCCCACGCTTTACTCTACTGCATCCCACGCTTTACTCCACTGCATCCCACGCTTTACTCCACTGCACCCCACGCTTTACTCCACTGCACCCCACGCTTTACTCCACTGCACCCCATGCTTTACTCCACTGCACCCCACGCTTTACTCTTCTGCATCCCACGCTTTACTCCACTGCATCCCACCCTTTACTCCACTGCATCCCAAGCTTTACACCACTGCATCCCACGCTTTACTCCACTGCATCCCACGCTTTACTCCACTGCATCCCACGCTTTACTCCACTGCACCCCACGCTTTACTCCACTGCATCCCACGCTTTACACCACTGCATCCCACCCTTTACTCCACTGCATCCCACGCTTTACTCCACTGCATCCCACGCTTAACTCCACTGCATCCCACGCTTTACTCCACTGCATCCCACCCTTTACTCCACTGCACCCCACGCTTTACTCCACTGCATCCCACCCTTTACTCCACTGCATCCCACCCTTTACTCCACTGCATCCCACGCTTTACTCCACTGCACCCCACGCTTTACTCCACTGCACCCCACGCTTTACTCTACTGCATCCCACGCTTTACTCCACTGCACCCCACGCTTTACTCCACTGCATCCCACGCTTTACTCTACTGCATCCCACTCTTTACTCCACTGCATCCCACGCCCTTTTCATCCCAATACTTTTAGCAATATAGTGTAGATATACAGATAGACACACAGACACAGACACACACACACCCCGGGCATGATGATGTTCTCCACGTCCTGCATGATGCGGCTCCAGTCCTCAGGCTCATACGGGGCACTGCTGGGCAGAAGAGGACGCATGAAGCCCGGCTGAACATCCGGAACCACCCGCCGCTCACGGATCCGTGTGAGATACTGCTGAATAAAGTCCACCATCTCCTTCCCTTCACACACACACACACACACACACACACACACACACACACACACACACACACACACCACACACACACACACACACACACACACACACACACACACACACACACACACAATAGAGGAATATTAACACATTAAAACAAACACACCCAGCAAGCAATAGCCGTCATTTCACCGTCTCTGTTAACTATAGACCAGATATAGTCCGGCTGTGAGTAACACACTTCTAGACAAAAAAAAAACAAAAATTTAATTGGGTACATGTCGTTTTTGCCAAAATAACTTCTGAGATAAATTATATTCCATCATGTAAGCTAAGTCAACAGTGATTACAATGTGATTGGTTTTATTTCATTTCTATGCTATTTGTAGCCCACTTATAGTCAAAACTCATTCATTGTAATTTTTGGCCAGGCAGCGCATGAAATATCCCATCATGTTACCAATGTCAATCATATCTGGGAGATGCAAGTGTAATCACATTTCATGGTCAATCTGTAGTTCTGATTTAGCTATTAGACGACTATTAGACGTCTTTTAAAAGCAAAACTGTGAGCCGAGGTCACGGCCAATACAAGACTGAACAACATTAGAGAAAAGTAATAAAACAATAGATGAAGAGTACCGACACACACATATTACAGCAGAACAGAAATATAAAATAAATTTAATGCAAGAAAATGACCGTACAATACTTCAGAAGATAACATTAGCATGCAAACAATTTAAACTGATAAAAAGTCCTGAATGTCAAATGTTCAGGTAATAACCAGCAGTTCTTCATCTGTGGATCAAGAGTTATTAAAGCTAAACCTGTTAACTGTGTCCTGCAAAACTAATATAAAGCCATGTATAATTATTAGAGATTCATTACCTCTCTGCATGTATTCCTGCTCCTGCATCCCGTCGGTCAGAGGAAGATCTGCTGTGTGTGTGTGTGTGAGTGTGAGCCGCTCCAGCCCTCACACACTCTTATAGCCACTGCCCGCTGATGCAAACCGACACACACACTCCACAAAGACACCATTGATTCAGACTGTGCGTGAGTGTCCATCAATCCATATGTGTGTTTGAACGATCCCAGCAACAATATTCCCTATACAGACTCTTAGCGATGCTGGAATACTGTAAAAACCTTTTATTGTGCACTTATTCAGCATTTTTACATAGCAAAAGTCAGTTTGAGTGAAGCTGAGATCCTCCTCAAATAAACTAAATCCATCCAGTTTGTCTTTTAAAAATAAAAATCTTTCTGACAGAAATACTGCATCACAAACAACATGTGGAAGCTATAAACACAAGTGCGCTTGATTTATGTTGATGATCAGTGAGGAAACGGAGTCTGACGATAAAAGACTTGATCAGACGCGACCTGTAGATGAGACTCAATCCAGAGCATAAAACATCGTCACATTATTACACAATTAAACGTTTGGAGGTGTTTTTTCCTTGTTATTCAGAGGCCGATGGAGGATACGGGTCAGAATTGAACTTTCAGCAGAAAGAGGCATGATGATGATCAGACAACTGCAACAATGGGGCATTAAAGAGATTTTTAGTTTATTTTAGTCAAAATAGCTGGAAACAAAATCACAAATACAATCAATGTGATTTAATCGTTATGAGTTTTGACCAATAGGTGGCGCTGTGACCAAACTGATGTGGGTCAGTGTGAGGACAATAACACACTCAATCACTTGATCTATCAATTTCATTGATGTTGGATGAAATTACAGTTTGGTGTATCAAAAACTTTTAATATGTTTCTGCTGGAATGGTCTGTAGATAATCTGACCAACGGTTTCATTAAAATAGGCAAATCCTTCAGGACATGACACACACGAGTTCTGTAACGATACGCTAACGCATGCGAACATTACAGCAACATATGACAAAATTCAAAAATAAAGTAGTTGACATGCAATAATTGGGTTTCATCCGACTCGGTATGTTGCACTGAATTAAAAGAGACTTTATGATTTTTGGGCATATCGTTCAGAAGTTAAAATATCCATATTTCATACCTCCTGACCCGTAGATGGCGCTAGTGTCCTCAGATCATGCTTGTGACACTAACCCTAATCCTTTTTTTTCTGTAAAATTCAAAATGGTGGAAAAAGACATCTTGAGCCAAGAATTTAGTTTATATGTAAAAATTACATCGTTTCCTGTAAGCATTTCGATGGGTGTCCAGAGTTTGTGTGTGTGTGTGTGTGTGTGTGTGTGTGTTAGGCGTGTTTCTTCCCGCTCTGGCGTGTGATGGCCATGTGTGTGTGTGTTAAGCGTGTTTCTTTCCGCTCTGGCGTGTGATGGCCTCCAGCTTCTGCCGGTACGCTTCGGCCTCCTGCTCCTTCTTCAGGAACTGCTGTCGGTATTTCTGCGCCTCACGGTTCGCCTCCTCCAGCTGCTTCAGAAGAGACACTTTCTCCTGTCACACACACACACACACACACACACACACACACACACACACACACACACACACACACACACACACACACACACACACACACACACACACACACACACACACACACAACACACACACACAGTCAGACTGTTTACATGTTCATCACTGGATAATACATGTACATGTTATATGTCAGATGCTGGTGTGAGAGGGATTGTGGGCCGTGTGTGTGTGTGTGTGTGTGTGTGTGTGTGTGTGTGTGTGTCACACCTGGAAGTCCTCCAGCGAGAGCGTTTTCTGGATCTGAATGTCTTGTGTTTCTATCATCTGATCCTCATCTTCTTCTTTCACTCGCTGACGTTTGAATGACGGTTCGTCGCTGATCACCGTTTCCTCTGCGACCTCTGTGTCCGACACCGTCAGCACTGCAGGAACACATACACAATGAGTGAGACCAGCGAGTAACACACACACAGCCGGATCCGAGCCGGGGAGGACCTGAGCCTAGACACGACCACAACACATGATGTAGTCAGCCGGATCCGGGCCATATCCAGATCAGATGGTGGACCTGCGCCTAGACACGACCACAACACATGATGTAGTCAGCCGGATCCGGGCCGTATCCAGATCAGATGGTGGACCTGAGCCTAGACACGACCACAACACATGATGTAGTCAGCCGAATCCGGGCCATATCCAGATCAGATGGAGGACCTGCGCCTAGACACGACCACAACACATGATGTAGTCAGCCGGATCCGGGCCGTATCCAGATCAGATGGAGGACCTGAGCCTAGACACGACCACAACACATGATGTAGTCAGCCGGATCCAGGCCGTATCCAGATCAGATGGAGGACCTGAGCCTAGACACGACCACAACACATGATGTAGTCAGCCGGATCCAGGCCATATCCAGATCAGATGGAGGACCTGCGCCTAGACACGACCACAACACATGATGTAGTCAGCCGGATCCGGGCCGTATCCAGATCAGATGGAGGACCTGAGCCTAGACACGACCACAATACATGATGTAGTCAGCCGGATCCGGGCCGTATCCAGATCAGATGGAGGACCTGAGCCTAGACACGACCATAACGCATGATGTAGTCAGCCGGATCCAGGCCGTATCCAGATCAGATGGAGGACCTGAGCCTAGACACGACCACAACACATGATGTAGTCAGCCGGATCCAGGCCGTATCCAGATAAGATGGTGGACCTGAGCCTAGACACGACCACAACGCATGATGTAGTCAGCCGGATCCAGGCCGTATCCAGATAAGATGGTGGACCTGAGCCTAGACACGACCATAACGCATGATGTAGTCAGCCGGATCCAGGCCGTATCCAGATCAGATGGAGGACCTGAGCCTAGACACGACCACAACGCATGATGTAGTCAGCCGGATCCGGGCCGTATCCAGATCAGATGGAGGACCTGAGCCTAGACACGACCACAACACATGATGTAGTCAGCCGGATCCAGGCCGTATCCAGATAAGATGGTGGACCTGAGCCTAGACACGACCACAACGCATGATGTAGTCGTAGTCAGCCGGATCCAGGCCGTATCCAGATCAGATGGAGGACCTGAGCCTAGACACGACCACAACGCATGACGTAGTCAGCCGGATCCGGGCCGTATCCAGATCAGATGGTGGACCTGAGCCTAGACACGACCACAACGCATGATGTAGTCAGCCGGATCCGGGCCGTATCCAGATCAGATGGAGGACCTGCGCCTAGACACGACCACAACACATGATGTAGTCAGCCGGATCCGGGCCGTATCCAGATCAGATGGAGGACCTGCGCCTAGACACGACCACAACACATGATGTAGTCAGCCGGATCCGGGCCATATCCAGATCAGATGGAGGACCTGAGTCTAGACACGACCACAACACATGATGTAGTCAGCCGGATCCGGGCCATATCCAGATCAGATGGAGGACCTGCGCCTAGACACGACCACAACACATGATGTAGTCAGCCGGATCCGGGCCGTATCCAGATCAGATGGAGGACCTGAGCCTAGACACGACCACAACACATGATGTAGTCAGCCGGATCCGGGCCATATCCAGATCAGATGGAGGACCTGAGTCTAGACACGACCACAACACATGATGTAGTCAGCCGGATCCGGGCCGGATCCAGATCAGATGGAGGACCTGCGCCTAGACACGACCACAACGCATGACGTAGTCAGCCGGATCCGGGCCGTATCCAGATCAGATGGTGGACCTGAGCCTAGACACGACCACAACGCATGATGTAGTCGTAGTCAGCCGGATCCAGGCCGTATCCAGATCAGATGGAGGACCTGCATATATATATATTGCTTTGAGCTTTGAAACACTATGTACGTATTGTAAAAAGTGCTTTATAAATAGCTGTGACGTGACATACACTCACAATAACACTTACACACTGACAATCACACTCACTCACTCACTCACACACACACTTACACTTTTTCAGCGGTTGAAACACTGATTGATGGATTATATGAAACATGATTGATTTCAGTGAGTTGTTCTGTATCTTTCAAGATTCCCTCTGATGTTCATCATGTTTATTCCCTGCTGTAACTAGTAGTAAAGAGGAAGAGATGATCGGTGACACAAACACACATTTACTGACTGAGCATTATGAAACATGAAAGAAAGTCTCAGCTTTCAATTTCTGTCAATCAAAAGTATCGTAACTTAGTAACTTATTGCGATTAAGGGACGGCACAAGCTACAGATATCGTTTGTGAAGTTTTGGTCGTTCATCAACTGAAAACAGCATCTAAAAGATCCATTCTTGGGATTTAAGAATCAAAATGAAAATCCAGATATCGACCCATAGTCGGCGCCAGAGCAGTGTCGTTATTGTCACCACCACTTTTAAACATCTCGCGGCACGGATGTACCAATACAAATAAATAAAACATATTCAGTTAACTAGCAGAGCATTCATTTGTTAGATAAGAGACGATCTAGCACGCTGAAATGTATTGTTTTTGAAATCAAGTGATCAAAGTGCTCGTTGACTGCGATCAGTGGTGCTGATAAAGTGTTCTCTTGTGGCTCGCGCTGCCGCG
>CM070824.1:47488627-47498627 GCA_036326025.1 Chrosomus eos | reverse complement strand
CACACAGTCACACACAGCAACACACAGTCACACACAGTCACAGACAGCAACACACAGTCACACACAGCAACACACAGTCACACACAGCAACACACAGTCAACACACAGTCACACACAGCAACACACAGTCACACAGTCACAGACAGCAACACACAGTCACACACACAGCAACACACAGTCACAACAGCACAAGCACAACAGCAACACACAGCAACACACAGTCACACACAGCAACACACAGTCACACACAGTCACACACAGCAACACACAGTCACACACAGTCACACACAGCAACACAGTCACACACAGCAACACACAGTCACACACAGCACACACAGTCACACACAGTCACACACAGCAACACACAGTCACACACAGCAACACACAGTCACACACAGTCACACACAGCAACACACAGTCATACACAGTCACACACAGCAACACACAGTCACACACAGTCACACACAGCAACACACAGTCACACACAGCCACACACAGTCACACACAGCAACACACAGTCACACACAGTCAAACACAGTCACACACAGTCACACACAGCAACACACAGTCACACAGCACACCAGCACACCAGTCACACACAGCACACACAGCAACACACAGCAACACACAGCAACACACAGCAACACACAGTCACACACAGCAACACACAGTCACACAGAGCAGCAACACACAGCAAACACACAGCAACACACAGTCACACACAGCAACACACAGTCACACAGAGCAGCAACACACAGCAACACACAGTCACACACAGCAACACACAGTCACACACAGCAACACACAGTCACACACAGCAACACACAGTCACACACAGCAACACACAGCAACAAACAGCCCACACACAGTCACACACAGCAACACAGTCACAGACAGCAACACAGTCACACACAGCAACACACAGTCACAGACAGCAACACACAGTCACACACAGCAACACACAGTCACACACAGCAACACACAGTCACACACAGTCACACACAGCAACACACAGTCACACACAGCCACACACAGTCACACACAGCAACACACAGTCACACACAGTCAAACACAGTCACACACAGTCACACACAGCAACACACAGCAACACACAGTCACACACAGTCACACACAGCAACACACAGTCACACACAGCAACACACAGCAACACACAGTCACACACAGCAACACACAGTCACACACAGTCACACACAGCAACACAGTCACACACAGTCACACACAGCAACACAGTCACACACACACAGTCACACACAGCAACACAGTCACACACAGCAACACACAGTCACACACAGCAACACAGTCACACACAGTCACACACAGCAACACACAGTCACACACAGCAACACACAGTCACACACAGCAACACACAGTCACACACAGTCACACACAGCAACACACAGTCACACACAGTCACACACAGCAACACACAGTCACACACAGCCACACACAGTCACACACAGCAACACACAGCAACACACAGTCACACACAGTCAAACACAGTCACACACAGTCACACACAGCAACACACAGTCACACACAGTCACACACAGCAACACACAATCACACACAGCAACACACAGCAACACACAGTCACACACAGCAACACACAGTCACACAGAGCAGGAACACACAGCAACACACAGTCACACACAGCAACACACAGTCACACACAGCAACACACAGTCACACACAGCAACACACAGCAACAAACAGTCACACACAGTCACACACAGCAACACAGTCACAGACAGCAACACACAGTCACACACAGCAACACACAGTCACAGACAGCAACACACAGTCACACACAGCAACACACAGTCACACACAGCAACACACAGTCACACACAGCAACACACAGTCTATATATAAATTACACGCTCTTAATCTGCACTTATAATATACCAGGCCCTTAATCTGCACGTTTATAATTACACAGCCACTTAATCTCACGTCTTATAATATACACACAGCTCTTAACTGCACTTAATATTACACGGCCATAATCTGCACGTTTTAATATTACGGCTCTTAATCTGCACGTTTATGATATTACACGGCCCTTAATCTGCACGTTTATGATATTACCCGGCCCTTAATCTGCACGTTTATGATATTACCGGCTCTTAATCTGCACGTTTATAATATTACCCGGCCCTTAATCTGCACGTTTATAATATTACCAGGCCCTTAATCTGCACGTTTATAATATTACCCGGCTCTTAATCTGCACGTTTATAATATTACCGGCCTTAATCTGCACGTTTATAATATTACCGGCCTTAATCTGCACGTTTATAATATTACCGCCCTTATCCACTTAATAACCGGCCCTTAATCTGCACGTTTATATAATATTACCGGCTCTTAATCTGCACGTTTATAATATTACCGGCCTTAATCTGCACGTTTATAATATTACCGGCCCTTAATCTGCACGTTTATAATATTACTACGCCCCTTAATCTGCACGTTTATAATATTACCGGCTCTTAATCTGCACGTTTATAATATTACCGGCCCTTAATCTGCACGTTTATAATATTACCGGCCCTTAATCTGCACGTTTATAATATTACCGGCCCTTAATCTGCACGTTTATAATATTACCGGCTCTTAATCTGCACGTTTATAATATTACCGGCTCTTAATCTGCACGTTTATAATATTACCGGCCCTTAATCTGCACGTTTATAATATTACCGGCCCTTAATCTGCACGTTTATAATATTCCCACACTCCAACGGCTCTTAATCTGCACGTTTATAATATTACCCGGCCCTTAATCTGCACGTTTATAATATTACCCGGCCCTTAATCTGCACGTTTATAATATTACCGGCCCTTAATCTGCACGTTTATAATATTACCGGCCCTTAATCTGCACGTTTATAATATTACCGGCCCTTAATCTGCACGTTTATAATATTACCCGGCTCTTAATCTGCACGTTTATAATATTACCGGCCCTTAATCTGCACGTTTATAATATTACCGGCCCTTAATCTGCACGTTTAATATTAATATTACCGGCTCTTAATCTGCACGTTTATAATATTACCCGGCCCTTAATCTGCAGTTTATAATATTACCCGGCCCTTAATCTGCACGTTTATAATATTATACCGCCCTTAATCTGCACGTTTATAATATTACCGGCCCTTAATCTGCACGTTTATAATATTACCCCACGCCTTAAATCTCGCACGCATTTATAATATTACCGGCCCTTAATCTGCACGTTTATAATATTACCGGCCCTTAATCTGCACGTTTATAATATACCCTAATGAAATACCGGCCCTTAATCTGCACGTTTATAATATTACCCGGCCCTTAATCTGCACGTTTATAATATTACCGGCCCTTAATCTGCACTTATAATATACCGGCCCTTAATCTGCACGTTTATAATATTACCGGCTCTTAATCTGCTCGTTTATAATATTACCCCGGCTCTTAATATGCTCGTTTATAATATTACCGGCCCTTAATCTGCACGTTTATAATATTACCCGCCCTTAATCTGCACGTTTATAATATTACCGGCTCTTAATCCGCACGTTTATAATATTACCGGCTCTTAATCTGCACGTTTATAATATTACCGGCTCTTAATCCGCACTTTTATAATATTACCGACTCTTAATCTGCACGTTTATAATATTACCGGCTCTTAATCTGCACGATTATAATATTACTACCGGCCCTTAATCTGCACGTTTATAATATTACCGGCCCTTAATCTGCACGTTTATAATATTAGCGGCCCTTAATCTGCACGTTTATAATATTACCCGGCTCATAATCTGCACGTTTATAATATTACCGGCCCTTAATCTGCACGTTTATAATATTACCGGCCCTTAATCTGCACGTTTATAATATTACCAGCCCTTAATCTGCACGTTTATAATATTACCAGGCCCTTAATCTGCACGTTTATAATATTACCGGCCCTTAATCTGCACGTTTACCAGTTCTAAACCCAACAGAGAGCAGTTCTAACCCAACAGAGAGCAGTTCTAACCCAACAGTGAGCAGTTCTAACCCTAACAGTGAGCAGTTCTAACCCAACAGTGAGCATTTCTAACCCAACAGAAAGCAGTTCTAACCCAACAGAGAGCAGTTCTAACCCAACAGAGAGCAGTTCTAACCCAACAGTGAGCAGTTCTAACCCAACAGAAGATCCAGCAAAGCCTGAAACTGTTGTGTGGTTGAGCACAGACGAGCACTGAACACTATTGACCCAAACATGTCAGCGCTGTCTTATAAACACCTCAGGAACTGTGGACACTTGTGTAGAAGTTCAACATGATGATGAGATGATCAGTGTAACTCCACAACAACTACATAAATGTCTCCACTAACATTCAGAAACTCTCCCTGAGTCTCTCCGTAAGGCTGCACTCGCTACTGGTTATTCTGGGATTCTGGCAGTGGCGGCTTGTCCATAGGGGGCGCCGCCCCCATCAACATTTCAGAAATTAACATGGGTAAAAACATTATATTAAAATGAAATAGTAATCAAATAAAAAATAGTTTACTCATATGCCGGCTGGTAGTAAGAGCCTCAGAATTGAATAAAAACTGTCTTTAATTGATTACCTATTTACTATGTTTTTCAATACGTTTTATGGGCGAGGGACGCCGGACACATGGGTGTCTATGTGAGTACACAAACTCTCGGGCAGCATGTGACCTGAAGCTGGTCTCTGATTGGTTTCTTAAAGATCCTCCTCGGGGCGCAAGTCGCTGCGTCCCTGGCCAATCATAATTGGATACATGTTATTTTATCCAATCTGATTGGTTCTCGTCACCTGTCATTCAACTGTACGCGGCAGGAAATAACCTTGCTTGCTACTAGGCTGATCACTGTTTATTACGCAATGGCAGCAGTTAATCCAAATTCTGTTATTTATTTACAAAAAAACCCTTTCTCAAGACTTTCGCTTGAAGAAAAAAAAAGATTAAGGATCTCGGACCGGAACAACCAGATTTACACATCCAGCAGCAGGCAAGTGACAGAGGACAGAGCTTTACCCGCGCTTGTTACGAGAAACGGAGCTGGCTGACTGGATGTGATGTTAGCAATGCCCTGTTTTGTTTTCCCTGTCTTCTTTTAAAAAAGAAGAGCATTGTTTTATGTTCAAGTAGGAAACATGCTTTTTGTTGCTGCTTTGTTGGTCTGAAATGTACAGACTCTTTCGTCAAAGATAACGAGAATTCACTTAAGAGACCTACAGACCCTTTCCAAAACATTTGAATATCATGGAAAAGTTAATTATTTCAGGAATTCAACTTAAAATGTGAAACTAATATATTATATAGGCTCATTGCTTGCAAAGTGAGAGATTTCAAGCCTTTATTTGTTATAATTTTGATGATTATGGCTTACAGCTTATGAAACCCACAAAATCTAAATGTCATAAAGCTTTTCTGCTGAAGGAAGCATGAAGTGCTCTAATGTCCTGGAAGTCCAGAGTCAATGCAGCCGTCTACCAGGACATTTAGAGCACTTCATGCTTCCTTCAGCAGAAAAGCTTTATGAAGATGCTTTATGAAGATGATGATTTTCAGCAGGATTTTCACCTGCCCACACTGCCAAAATAACCAAAACCTGGTTCAATGACCATGGGATTACTGTGTAACTACTACAGTGTGATTTCATGTAATATTCTAATTTTCAAAAATTGATTTTGTGGGTTCCATAAGCTGTAAGCCATAATCATCCAAATTATAACAAATCAAGGCTTAAAATATCAAGCCCCCCCCTGTAAGTGATTGTCATGTGTGTTTGTATCAGTAGGTGGCGCTGCTCTACACACGTCTCCAGGATCTCAGAGGAGAATATGTTATATGAATGTCTGCAGAGCAGATGTTGCTGTACCTGCAGGACTTCGGCCAGCTCGAGGCTGCTGTTGTCCAGCGCGATGTCCAGCGGGTTCTTGCAGAACTTGCTCTGCGCGTGAACATCGGCACCGAAGCGTAGCAGCAGCTCGACGGCGTGTGTGTGTCGGTGCTCCACGGCCCAGTGCAGCGCGCTCATCTTCAGCATGTCCCTCGCGTTCACATCCGCACCGTGCTGTACACACAGACACACACACACACACACACACACACACACACCACACACACACACACACACACACACACACACACACACACACACACACACACACACACAGGCATTGTTGCTCCGCCGATGATGAAAGGAGACACTTAAAGCAGAAAATTGACGGCGAACATCAAAGACGTGTGTGTCAACTACACTCCTTCCCTTTCCCTGATGATTCCAGTTCGCATGGACACGCGGAAACAACAACACAAATCTGTATAATGCAGGCCAGACAAGTCATTTGGTGAGGTCAATTTGTAAAGAAGGAATATGCACCTGCGCACATATATATATATATTCAAACCATAGACTGTAAATAAATATGGGCATAGTGTCTGTGACTTTAAAGTTTCTGAAGCCCAAAGTGGGCAGAGCCAGCCGTCGCCATCTTGTTTGCGCATCACTCCCGGATAAACGAAAATGTGCAGCGATGCGGATTAGCTGAGGTGACGTGACGCTAACAGACAAACGGCTAGCAGTGACATCAGCGGCAATCCACCTGTCACTCAAGTGGCCACGGCCACGCCCTTAATTATGCACAACTTTATGGCTTAATATAATTTAAACGGATGAGTTATAAAAAAAATGCACCCCCTCACAGTCGTCATGAAGAGCAAAATTAGCTTTATAGACCAAAACCACTTTTTGCACCAGACTGTAAACATGTGTTTTTCTGCTGTAAAGTTGGGCATTTTATCATGAGGGTTTATGGGATTGAGTCTCTCCTGCAGCCGCTCTAGTGGCCAGTGGAGGAACTGCAGTTTAATCTCTTCAGTGCTGAAGGTGACTTGACTTATCTGTCCTGCATATTTACACTCTAAAAACAACCCAATTTTGGTTGTTTTCAACCCAAAGGCTGGGACAGAATGGACGTTGGGTTAATTTTACCCAGCAAATTGGGTTGTAGTGGTTGTGACTCTAGTACAGGACAGGAGTGTGTTCACCTTGAGTAGCAGCTCCACGATGCGCGCGTGACCCTCAGCGGCCGCCATGTGTAGCGGCGTTCGGTCCACTTTTGTCCGGGCGTCTCGACTCACTCCGGCGCGCAGAAGAACCTCAGTGGTGGAGTAATGACCGAACTGAGCCGACAGGTGTAGAGGAGACGTGCCCAGCTGCTGACACACACACACACACACACACACACACACACACACACACACACACACACACACACACACACACACACACACACACACACACACACACACACACACACACACACACACACACACCCAGTGAAACAGGAGAGACTGCAGAGACTCACTACTCACTCACTCAACTCACTCACTCACTCACTCACTCACTCACTCACTCACTCACCACACACACACACACACACACACACACACACACACACACACACACACACACACACACACACCCAGTGAAACAGGAGAGACTGCAGAGACTCACTACCACTCACTCACTCACTCACTCACTCACTCACTCACTCACTCACTCACTCACTCACTCACTCATCACACACACACACACACACACACACACACACACACACACACCCAGTGAAACAGGAGAGACTGCAGAGACTCACTACTCACTCACTCACTCACTCACCTCACTCACTCACTCACTCACTCACTCACTCACTCACTCACTCACACACACACACACACACACACACACACACACACACACACACACACACACACACACACCACACAACACACACAGTGAAGCAGGAGAGACTGCAGAGACTCACTACTCACTCACTCACTCACACACACACACATTTTAACTATTTATTTAGGTCCACTTAAAAGAAATGATTTACAGGGACACAAATACTACAGATGCAGTCAAATGCATGCACATAATCAAGGACCAGTGGCATACAGCAGATTTTCACCATTATTAGTATCACTCAGTTATTATGGGTACAAGTAGCACCGTCTCCGCCAGATATGACGGCTGCCTATAATAGCAGACAGAGCCGTTTAGCCCTCTTTTTGGGCATGCCTAGTTGTTGAAGCCCCCCTAACAACCAGCCTGTGTGTGTGTCCTAAGCTGCCAAATATGAGCACAAGAAGTCGGCTCTGATAACCTAATTCTGAGACACACACACCACACACACACACACACACACACACACACACACACACACACACACACACACACTCACCCAGTCTGTGGTGAACGGAGCTCCGTTGGCCATCAGGATCCGGACCTCGTCATCCTGACCGGAGCGAGCCGCTTCCAGGAGCTTCTTACCCAAATCCACCAGAGACATCTGCAGCGTCACACACACACACACACACACACACACACACACACACACACACACACACACACACACACACACACACACACACACACACACACACACACACACACACACACACACACACACACTCTGTACAGTGTATTTACAGAGACTGCTCAGATCAGATCCAAACAGAAACACAGAACATCGAGTGAAAGGAAGTTGAAAAGAAGTTCAATATTTGGGAATAACAGAATAACCGGACGTTTTCGAGCTCAACTGGGTAACCATAACCAGGAGCGGGAAAACACTAAAGTACAACAACAATTATTGCATTTTATTTGTTATTTATAGAATAACATTAACTGGATCTTCAGGGAAAAACTACATTCAAACTGACCGGAACACAGTGTTGTATGAAGTTTATTTTAGCGTAAATACTGAAAATACAGTCCTTTCTAGAAGAATCATTCACCCCAAAAGAAATTCATAATTTTCCCACCATCATTTTCATTCCAATCCTGCATTACAAACATAATCAAACGTGTGTAAATCTTCTGCTGAAAATATTCATGATTCAGTTTATTTATTCAGTGTGTTTGAAACACTGAAATAAAGCACTCTACGGTCTTCTTTTCAAAGGTAAAATTATTATTATTTAATTAAGTAGGCTACAAGTCAACGTGGATTCTTTTTTATTTTCATTAAAGTACTAATGGCTGGTACACTTATTTATTTTATTTACTTTTGAGTAAAACTTGTCATGTCTCTAATGTACAGTTAGTGTTTTCTATAAACATTAACACTAGTAAAGTAATAGTTTACAGTAAAGTGATAGTTTACCATGGTTTACTCTAGTATCCCTGAGGTATTCACGGATAATCCTTTCTAGTTTCTAAATGTGTTTGAGTTTTTAGTCGTTGTTTATACTTACAGAAACCACAGTTTTACTAGTTTTTAAATAATAAATAACTCTACCAGTTAAATATCTACACAATTACTGTAAAAACGTCATCACGGTCTCAGAGTCCAATAATGGAAAACACCTCGTTTCACAAAACTAAAATTATTGTATAATCTTAAATCTATTCGTCAGGTTATAGAATAAGTGTGTGATTAACTAAACATGAATCTGTTCTCCAGCAGAAACTGCTTTATATCAACATCAGATGTGAAGAAGAGCTTCATCTCGAGCCTAAAACATCATCATCGTCGTTATGATTATTATCGGTGAATATGAAGCGGCGGCGCGCGCGGCCCGTTAAAGCAATAAACAGGAACTCGCTGTTGTTCCGGAGGAAGAGGAAACATTAATGCGCTCAAACTCATCAACTTCCACATCCGGCGGAACCGATCACGCAGAACTCGGTGCATCTTACCGTAAGAGATGAGAACCCGCAGAACCGAACCCAACCCTGAAAACAAACCCAGATGACAATAATACCGCTGCGGGCACGAGCGCCGGGCACGAGCGCGATCGATGACAGAACATACAGAATACGCGAAATAAAATATGAACAACACGTCATCCACACTCTGCTGCAGAGAGGCCTATTGATCTTTATTTTTATATTATAGTATATGTTTTGTATTGTATATTTTATCGTGATTTATTATTTCTTTAAAAAACAAAAGTGCTG
>CM070824.1:47463627-47483627 GCA_036326025.1 Chrosomus eos | reverse complement strand
TTAGGAAAGAATCTGCAATATAATATTTTATATCATATATTTCCTGGAGTCACTGACACTGGTTTGGTAGTTTAAGCTCAATGTTCAAAGTTTACAGACATCATTATCATCAAGCATGTTTTGAAGTGTTCGTTAATAATTCATTTAGCTTTTGCGTGTTTTACAGCAGGTTAAAGAGGAGCCCAACAGCAGTAAGACTGGAAGTGATAAAGGTACCGTGCGACACACACACTGGCTGCTTAGTTAGGCACATTTAATTTAATATTCAACAATAATAATCTAATAATTAACAAAAATTAAGCATAACTGAACTGAAGCTGGACTGTGACGCTATTTTCTTCTAGAAACAAACTTTGCATTGTTTTCCTGTTATCTCTGTAAAGCTGCTTTGAAACACTCTCTATTGTAAAAAGTGTTGTATATATAATAAAGGTGACTTGACACACACACACACTCACATGCGTCCCACTGGATTCTCGTACTCCTCTGTGTTGTGTGTGTGTGTGTGTGTGTGAGGGTTGTCTCTCTCCCGTCAGGAAGCATCAGTGCTGAGGGATTGTTCCGGCTGATGAAGGATCCCAGTATCAGTGTGCTGGTTATGGACACTCGACCCAGTCAGGACTTCCAGGAGTCGCAGATGTGTGTCCCGTCACAGACGTGCATCAGCGTCCCGGAGGAGGCCGTGAGCCCGGGGTGAGTCTCCTGCACACACACACGCACACACACACACACACACACACTGGTTCGCTATCTTTGTGGGGACTCTCCATAGATGTAATGGTTTTTATACTGTACAAACTGTATATTCTCATATTCTCTCCCCTTACACTAAGCCTACCCCTAAACATAGCCAACACACACACACACACACACACACACACAAACACATTTTAAAGTCAGCATGAAATAAATATATCACAATAATCGTATTCATGCATGTTTTTTTAAAAATGTTTTTAACTGTTTAAGGTCTTGTTAAGCCCCGCCCATTTCTTACAATCCATTCAAAAGCTCCGCCTTCTTTTGAGTGCCACACCCACTTCTCAACATCCAATCAACAACTGAGGAACAGAACCAGTCCTACATTTTTTGTTTTCTTTAATTTGTTTTCACTTGCATGTACGTCACAATACGGAAGAAAAAATCTGTTACATTGTGCTTTAAAAAAATAATTAGGTAAATAATCTGCTGAGAATTTGCTACGATGGTTGTTGGGTCATTCGACATGATTAAGCAAAATATGCACATTAAAATTTATCTTTAAACTGAATGATGATAATGGTCTTTTCTCCTCTATTGTGTCGTATATCGAGAGAAACGCTTCAGGTACAAGAACATGTGGGCGGGGCTTGATTGTTTCTGTGGGCGGGGCTTGATCTCCAAACTGCCTTTTATCTCTGAGCTTTTAGAGAAAGTCGTTTTTTTCACAGCTCCAGTTTTATTTGAATTCTTTTAATATTTTGGACATGTTCCAATCTGGCTTTAGGTCATTACATAGCACTGAGTCAGCTTTGTTGAGGGTAACGAATGATATCTTGCTTGCTTTAGATTCAGGCTCTTGTGTTGTGCTGGTTTTGTTAGACCTGAGCGCTGCATTTGATACCATCGACCACAACATTCTTCTTGAACGGCTAGAACATATGGTGGGTGTCAAGGGCACTGTATTACAGTGGTTTGCTTCCTACCTCGAAAAGAGGACTTTTTCTGTAAATTTAGGAAATTATTCCTCATCATCTGCGCCTGTTTTATTTGGTGTGCCCCAGGGATCTATTTTGGGACCTTTATTGTTTTCCCTTTATATGCTCCCCTTGGCCCTCATTTTTCAGAAGTATAACATTTCATATCACTGCTATGCAGATGATTCTCAGCTTTACCTCCCAGTAAGGCTTGACAACACTGCTTCATTTGATGTGTTATTGGAATGTGTAGATGATATTAAGAGGTGGATGACAAATAATTTTCTGCAGTTAAATGAGGATAAAACAGAGGTTTTAATTCTGGGTTGTCCGGCAGATTCCACTCCTGCTCTGAAAGCCCAGTTAGGTCCTCTTTCAACAAAAGTATGCAAACAAATCAAAAACCTTGGAGTGATCTTTGACTCTTCACTATTTTTCGACAAACAAATTAGTGCTGTTATTAGAGGAAGCTTTTTCCATTTAAGATCACTTGCAAAGTTGAAGAATGTTCTTTCAAGTAAAGATTTAGAAATTGCAATTCATGCATTTGTAACATCACGATTAGACTATTGCAACTCTCTTTATTGTGGTCTTCCTACAATAACAATAACCGCGATTACAAATTGTTCAAAATGCGGCTGCAAGACTTTTGACTGGGTCTAAAAAGAGGAATCATATTTCTCCTGTTTTGGCATCCCTTCACTGGCTTCCCATTAAGTTTAGAGTTGATTTTAAGATCCTTATGTTTGTATATAAGGCGTTGTCTGGCTGTGCACCAAGGTACATTTGTGATCTTATTGTAGGGTGACCAACTGTCCTGTTTTCCCAGGACATGTCCTGTTTTCATATAACAATATAACAAATTTCTATCCATACAGAGGAGGCATAACCTACTTTAAATGTATTGAAATTAATAAGGTTTCTTTGAGTAAACTTCGAGTATCATTAGAGTAGGCCTATCTGTTTGCCGGGCCGAGTGTCCTGTTTTTTCAGGACAAAATATGGTCACCCTATCTTATTGTGCCATACTGTCCTGCTAGGGCACTTAGATCGTCAAATCACCTGCTTTTAAATGTGCCACGATGTCGCTACAAATTAAAAGGTGATCGGGCTTTTTCTGTCGCTGGGCCCAAGCTTTGGAATGCTCTTCCTTATCATGTGAGGTCTGCTCCTTCATTGGATATTTTTAAATCTACTTTGAAAACACATTTTTATTCTTTAGCTTTTGTAAACTTGTAATTGTTTTTTTTTATTTTTTTATAGCGTAGTTCTGCTATGCACTATGTACAGCACTTTGGATCAATTTGTATTGTGTTAAATGTGCTTTATAAATAAAGGTTGTTGTTGTTGTTGTGTCTGTGGGCGGGGCTTGGTTGTGTCTGTGAGGAGTTGATTGGATGGTTGTGGTTTGCTATTGGCTGATCTCATGTGAGTGACAGGTTATAGCCCCGCCCTCGTCATCAGAGAAGAGAAGAGATGCTGCAAGAGGAACTGATTCTCATTCAACATTATTAACACTATAATGATGTGCACTCATAAATCATTTATGATAAACACTGAAAATATTCCATAAAAAAAAAACAAGAGCTGTAACTTTGATTTCATGGTGACTAAGCGAGAGCAAGTACATACACTGTTATTAGTTTATCACCTTCATCACCAGCCCTCCCGGCTCACACACACATGTGCTGGTAATCTCCAGGGTGACGGTGAACCAGATCGAGCTGAAGCTCCCGGCCGCGTCTCTGGAGGACTGGAAGCGCAGAGGGTTCGTGGATTACCTGGTTCTGCTGGACTGGTTCAGCAGCGTCTCTGATCTCAGACTGGGAACCACTTTACAGAGTCTGAAGGATGCTCTCTATAAGGTACTGTAGCACTGCAGCTCCGTGTGTGTCTGATAGGGGTGGAACGGTACACATAAGTCACGGTTCGGTTCATACCTCGGTTCAGACGTCACGGTTCGGTACGATTTCGGTACAGTGCAGTGAAAAGCAAAACAAAAATGCAGAAGGCATTTTTATAAATGTCTTAAGCCTTGTATTTTTTAAATAAGTTTTATTAATAAAGGCATAGAACTAGTTTACTTGTAGTGCACTGACAGGAGTTTTATATAATTAGTTTATTTATTAAATTATTAAAAAGATGAAAAGACCTTGAGATATGTTTGGTAATTGTACCTGAATGAATTTAAAATTAATTTGCTCTTTCAGATCAATATATTTGTTTTCCTTCATTTTTAGTTAACCCTAACTTTATTCTCATCTGAATTATAAATAATTGATTTCCGTATAAAATAATACTACCTTTAAAAACTTTTGTTAACATTTGTAGGTTACAGTTTGACACGAGTTTAGAGTGTGACAAAAGCACAATGTTGTGTTTTATTGCAAGTGTACACAAAAGTAAACAGTAAACACTTTGCAGTTTTAATGATGTCCTGTATGAAAAAATGACGGAGTATGTTTCCACTGTTGGATGAAGCATTGAGGAAGTCATTAAAATTAATTAAAAATAAAAAGAATGAAATGTTGTTAAATTTTATGGGAGAATTCTTTAAATTGTAATTAATGCCCCCATTTTGTTTACCAAATTCTATGAACATTGAACTTTTCAAAATGAAAAAGGAAGAAATATTTAGTTTTTTTTTTTTTTTTTTCCTCTTGATGTTCTTTGTTTCTGCTTTTTTTTTTTTTTTACTTGTTTCATGCCATGTGATTTTTGTTATGAGAAGCATCCTTGATGTATGCTGAAGTTTGTATTTTGAGTTATGTCAATAAAAAAAAATAAAAAAAGTTTCCACTGTTGGATCGCGCACGAGAGATCTCTCTCGCACGCGCGCAAACACACACACACACACACACACACACACAGACACACTGACTGTTCATCGCGCCTCTCTCTCGCACACGCACGCGCAGACACACACAATGTTCATCCCCGCCTCTCTCTCTCTCTCGCGCGCACGTTTTTGTACCGTGTATTCTACGTGCAAATTCGTGCACCGAACCGTGACGCCCGTACCGTTTCGGTTCGATACGAATACATGTACCGTTCCACCCCTAGTGTCTGACGTGTGTCTGGCGTGTGCGTGTGTCTGGCGTGTGCGTGTCTGGCGTGTCTGGCGTGTGTCTGACGTGTGTGTGACGTGTGCGCGTGTCTGACGTGTGTCTGACGTGTGCGCGTGTCTGACGTGTGCGCGTGTCTGACGTGTGCGCGTGTCTGGCGTGTGCGTGTGTCTGAGTGTGCGCGTGTCTGACGTGTGCGCGTGTCTGACGTGTGCGCGTGTCTGACGTGTGCGCGTGTCTGACGTGTGCGCGTGTCTGACGTGTGCGCGTGTCTGACGTGTGCGCGTGTCTGACGTGTGCGGTGTCTGACGTGTGCGCGTGTCTGACGTGTGCGCGTGTCTGACGTGTGCGCGTGTCTGACGTGTGCGCGTGTCTGACGTGTGCGCTCCGGTGCGGGTCTGACGTGTGCGCGTGTCTGACGTGTGCGCGTGTCTGACGTGTGCGCGTGTCTGACGTGTGCGCGTGTCTGACGTGTGCGCGTGTCTGACGTGTGCGCGTGTCTGACGTGTGCGCGTGTCTGACGTGTGCGCGTGTCTGACGTGTGCGCGTGTCTGACGTGTGCGCGTGTCTGACGTGTGCGCGTGTCTGACGTGTGCGCGTGTCTGACGTGTGCGCGTGTCTGACGTGTGCGCGTGTCTGACGTGTGCGCGTGTCTGACGTGTGCGCGTGTCTGACGTGTGCGCGTGTCTGACGTGTGCGCGTGTCTGACGTGTGCGCGTGTCTGACGTGTGCGCGTGTCTGACGTGTGCCTGTGTCTGACGTGTGCCTGTGTCTGACGTGTGCGTGTGTCTGACGTGTGCCTGTGTCTGACGTGTGCGCGTGTCTGACGTGTGCGCGCGTGTCTGACGTGTGCGCGTGTCTGACGTGTGCGCGTGTCTGACGTGTGCGCGTGTCTGACGTGTGCGCGTGTCTGACGTGTGCGCGTGTCTGACGTGTGCGCGTGTCTGACGTGTGCGCGTGTCTGACGTGTGCGCGTGTCTGACGTGTGCGCGTGTCTGACGTGTGCGCGTGTCTGACGTGTGCGCGTGTCTGACGTGTGCGCGTGTCTGACGTGTGCGCGTGTTGATGCGTGTCTGACGTGGCGTGTCTGACGTGTGCGCGTGTCTGACGTGTGCGCGTGTCTGACGTGTGCGCGTGTCTGACGTGTGCGCGTGTCTGACGTGTGCGCGTGTCTGACGTGTGCGCGTGTCTGACGTGTGCGCGTGTCTGACGTGTGCGCGTGTCTGACGTGTGCGCGTGTCTGACTGGCGCGTTGCGCTCAAATGTTTTATTCGGCGACGAGACTCACAAGCACGACAGATAACACACGTGTATACGTGCGTGTACGTCTCCATTTGTTTTATATGGAGACGTACACGCAAATATCACGTCACGTAGACACGTCAATAACGTGTAGCTGTTGATCTATGCAGACGTCACGGCGGCGTCACGTTAGAAGTGTATGGAAGTAAACGTGTGGATTACGTCTTTACGTCTGCCCGTCTGCATCTATGGTCTGCATACGTTCTGCACGTCTGCACGTCTGCCCGTCTGCACGCCTGATATCTATTTTTCCTGATTTTCTCATACATTCACTGTTATAGATGAGAAAAAATACCAAGTAAAACACACATTTGTAAATATTTATTTTAATGTTTCTGTAATTAGCAGTCTTTAGCTTTAAAAAAAGAATCATTAGAAAACCAGAATGCCTGTAAATAAACAATATGTTAATGACATTTCACACAATAAAAAAAAATAGTTCCAAACAGCACCACAGCAGAACAATTGCAATTGTCTAAAATGAGTAGTTGCGTGGATATTAAATAATAAAATAATTATTATAATAAAAAATAATAAATATATAGCCTCTTTGTGTTTTTGAAAGAATAGGTTGAACATTAACCAGTAATGTCAATAGAACAGTGCCTTGCCGCCATCTACTGGCGGTTTTATATTTATATTTAGTAGTTTCATATTTGTTTGGCCGAGTTCCTTTAATTTCGGCATTTACTCGGTTTAAATGAGCTTGCTAGAAGTTAGAACGATTTTTTATAACATAGATATATAGAATATAATTTCATCCACTGCCACTTTTTGTATTATTATTATTATATAGACTATTGCCTATTCCCATGCATGCTCGTCAGCTCGTGCATAATTGATACAAAACGAAATTCACTTTAAAGAAAGTCTTTGTACAAAACAAAACTTAAAATCATGTCTGACCCACTTCATGTCTCCCGTCATATTTCGCGTCCTATGATGTTGCTCTTATGCTGTTCACTGTTCATAATCAACATAAATGAAATAAAACAACAAAAGCCTATTATAATATTTAAACAAATGTGAAACTGGCAAAGAGCGGATATTGAGCGGACAGTCACGGTGAAAAGTAACTTGAAACTTGTTTTTAAATGGGAAGCGCGTCTTGGTTCCCCCTCAGCCTGTCAGAAAATTAATAGGCTATAGCCTACTTTATTACACAAAACGAAACGTTGAAACATTATCATATTTAGAAATTACTATGTGCTACATGGGGCTGCACGATATTGAAGAAAATGCGATAGGCTATCTTTAAAATAGGCTATATTTAAAATGATATAACCCATGTAGGCCTACGTGTTTCACAATCTTTTTGTGACAAGAAAACTTCTATAAAGTGAACATCAGAGTGTTTTATAAGAAGCGCTATTTTAACATCAATATAAACCACGGAGTTTGTTCAGGTTATCCTACATATTTAACAACAGAAACTGAATCAAATGTTAAACAAAAACAAAAAACAAAAACAAAAAAACATTAGTTTTCACTGTATCAATTAAATATAGGCCTATACTGATTCTTATTAAAGCTACAAACGTTATTCAGCCAAGAGCAGTGAGTGATTTTCTCTTGTCTTTTACTCATGACCAGTTATTGCAAGCCGTTGCGATATGCATATTGCGAAATACATTTGCGATATTTCGATATATTGTGCAGCCCTTCTACATATGTAGGCTTCATATTTTATTGCTATTTGGTATGTATTGTTTTTATCATTGTGTTGTTGGAGGAATTGAAACGTTTTTGTTACTCTTTTTTATGAAGTAGGCCTAGGCAATATGTAGCAGGCTTATATGCAAAAGGATTGTGGTCTAGTTTGTATGATGGACTATCCACTTCAGTAATAATACGGGATCTTATTGTTTTGGTGAGAAGTCTGTTTCCAGGTCCGTAGCAGCCTATTGAAAGGGGGGTTCTTTTTTTCAAAAAGTGTTTTTTTCCTCCTTTTGTATTTAATTATGAGGTTCAAATACTTCATTTTGGTGACCTTTTATGCACCAATTTGTGCTGGATTAGCTTATCTGCTTAGCGAGCACGTTTTTGATGCACCTAAAATATTTTATTATTATAATTACGCTACGTTTATATGGCTATTATATTTGTACACTATTGAGTGGATAAAATATAGAAATCCTTTTAATTAATTTCTATATTTTATCCACTCAATAGTCTACAATATAATAGCATATAAGCATATAAACGTATTAAAATATTTTAGGCGCATCAAAAAGTTTTTGAATTTTTTTTTTAATATTCCATATTTTAAAGCATCAATCTGATGCATTTTGAGATGCATTTTTTGCCATCTATCTATACAATTGTTTTTTGAGCCTTTTCTTTTAACAGTTTTAAATTTCAGTTACTGTGCGCGTAAAGAATGATAGTGCTCTCCTGTGTTGTGATCTAACAGACACACGGTAGAAAGGAACATGGTTAAGATACAGCAATACAGTCCAGCAATATAGTCATTTTATGCGAAACCATAGACCTTTATCTACAGATCAAGTATAATAATATTAACATTGAATCATCTTGGAGAGAGTTTCATCATTGTTAACTGTCGTACCCGAACGCGACGCGCTGTTTGATGCTGAATGGAGAATGACAGACAGCCGCAGCGGAGGGAAAAGTTTACGTGAACTTGAATTTAATGACTTAAAAATGAATTTGATTCCGAGGCTTTGGGAATTAAGAGTAGATTCCAAAGGTTCAAAATGCAAAGGTTGGAATTGATTCCATTAAGGGGAATGATCTCTTACTCGTTGTAGTTTAGGACAAGTAATGAATCTGATTTATGAAATCAATCGACAAAAACAATCAAATTAATTTTTAAGTCATTAAATTCAAGTTCACGTAAACTTTTCCCTCCGCTGCGGCTGTCTGTCATTCTCCATTCAGCATCAAACAGCGCGTCGCGTTCGGGTACGACAGTCAACATGATGAAACTCTCTCCAAGATGATTCAATGTTAATATTATTATAAACTTGATCTGTAGATAAAGGTCTATGGTTTCGCATAAAATGACTATATTGCTGGACTGTATTGCTGTATCTTAACCATGTTCCTGTCGTTAGATCACAACACAGGAGAGCACTATCATTCTTCACGCGCACAGTAACTGAAATTTAAAACTGTTAAAAGAAAAGGCTCAAAAAACTATTGTATAGATGGCAAAAATGCATCTCAAAATGCATCAGATTGATGCTTTAAAATATGGAATATTAAAAATTTTCTCACGGGGGAGCATGCCCCCGGACCCCCCTACAGGGGTAATATCTTTTTGTAATATAACTTTGTATATGTAATGTAACTATAATATAACTTTTTGATGCACCTAAAATATTTTATTATTACTGCTCATTACAGAAACATTAAAATAAATATTTACAAATGTGTGTTTTACTTGGTATTTTTTCTCATCTATAACAGTGAATGTATGAGAAAATCAGGAAAAATAGATTTCTCCAGACGTATGGCAGACGCACGTCGTCACGTTTGTAAACTTAGATCGTTGCAGACGGGCAGACGTATGCAGACCATAGATGCAGACGGGCAGACGTGCAGACGTGCAGACGTATGCAGACCATAGATGCAGACGGGCAGACGTGCAGACGTGCAGACGGCACGCGTGTGCATGTGTCTGGCGCGTGTCTGACGTGTGCGCGTGTCTGACGTGTGCGCGTGTCTGACGTGTGCACGTGTCTGACGTGTGCCGGTGTCTGACGTGTGCCGTTTGAGTGCGCGTGTCTGACCGTTGATGTGCGCGTGTCTGACGTGTGCGCGTGTCTGACGTGTCGCGTGTCTGACGTGTGCGCGTGTCTGATGTGTGCGCGTGTCTGACGTGTGCGTGTCTGACGTGTGCGCGTGTCTGACGTGTGCGCGTGTCTGACGTGTGCGCGTGTCTGACGTGTGCGCGTGTCTGACGTGTGCGCGTGTCTGACGTGTGCGCGTGTCTGACGTTGTGCGCGTGTCTGACGTAGTGCGCGTGTCTGACGTGTGCGCGTTGTCTGACGTGTGCGCGTGTCTGACGTGGCGCGTGTCTGACGTGGTGCGGCGTGTCTGACTGTTGTGCGCGTGTCTGACGTTCGGTGCGACTGTGCGTGTCTGACGTGGTGCGCGTGTCTGACGTGTGCGCGTGTCTGACGTGTGCGCGTGTCTGACGTGTGCGCGTGTCTGACGTGTGCGCGTGTCTGACGTGTGCGCGTGTCTGACGTGTGCGCGTGTCTGACGTGTGCGTGTCTGACGTGTGCGCGTGTCTGACGTGTGCGCGTGTCTGACGTGTGCGCGTGTCTGACGTTGTGGCGGTGTCTGACGTGTGCGCGTGTCTGACGTGTGCGCGTGTCTGACGTGTGGCGTGTCTGACGTGTGCGCGTGTCTGACGTGTGCGCGTGTCTGACGTTGTGCGTGTCTGACGTGTGTGTGCGCGTGTCTGCGCGTGTCGGTGTGCGCGTGTCTGACGTGTGCGCGTGTCTGACGTGTGCTCTACGTGGCGCGTGTCTGACGTGTGTGCGCGTGTCTGACGTGTGCGCGTGTCTGACGTGTGCGCGTGTCTGACGTGTGCGGTCTGACGTGTCGCGTGTCTGACGTGTGCGCGTGTCTGACGCGTGTGCGCGTGTCTGCGTGTCGTGCGCGTGTCTGACGTGTGCGCGTGTCTGACGTGTGCGCGTGTCGCGTGTCTGACGTTGTGCGCGTGTCTGACGTGTGCGCGTGTCTGACGTGTGCGCGTGTCTGACGTGTGCGCGTGTCTGACGTTAGTGCGCGTGTCTGACGTTGGTGCGCGTGTCTGACGTGTGCGCGTGTCTGACGTTGTGTGTGCGCGTGTCTGACGTTGTGCGCGTGTCTGACGTGTGCGCGTGTTGCGTGGTTCGTGTGGCGTGTCTGACGTGTGGGTGTCTGACGTGTGCGCGTGTCTGACGTGTGCGCGTGTCTGACGTGTGCGCGTGTCTGACGTGTGCGCGTGTCTGACGTTGGTGGCGTGTCTGACTGTGTGCGTGTGTCTGACGTTGTGCGCGTGTCTGACGTTGTGCGCGTGTCTGACGTGTGCGCGTGTCTGACGTGTGCGCGTGTCTGCGTGTGCGCGTGTTCGTGTGTGCGCGTGTCTGACGTGTGCGTGTCTGACGTGTGGCGTGTCTGACGTGTGCGGTGTCTGACGTTGCTGTGCGCGTGTCTGACGTCGTGCGCGTGTCTGCGTTGTGCGGTGTCTGACGTGTGCGTGTCTGACGTTGTGCGCGTGTCTGACGTGTGCGTGTGCTGCGTGGTGTCTGACGTTGTGCGCGTTGTCTGGCTGTGGCGCGTGTCTGACGTGTGGCGTGTCTGGCGTGTGCCTGTGTCTGACGTGTGCGCGTGTCTGACGTGTGCGCGTGTCTGACGTGTGCGCGTGTTGACGTGTGGCGTGTCGAGTGTGGCGTGTGTCTGGCGTGTGCCTGTGTCTGCGTTGTGGGTCTGCTTGTGAGTGTCTGCGTGTGCATGTCTGGTGTGGACGTGTGTGTGTCTGGGTTGGCTGTGTGTGGTGTCTGGCGTGTGTCTGCGTATGTCTGGTGTATGGTTGTCTGGGTTGTCTGCGTGTGTGGTGTGTCTGGCGTTGTTGGCGTGTGTCTGGTGTGTGTCTGCGTGGTGTCTGCTGTGTCTGGTGTGCGTGTGTCTGGTGTGTGTTGGCAAGTGCTGGCTTGTAGTGTGTCTGACGGTGCGTGGTCTGACGTGTGCGTGCGTTGACGTGTGCGTGCTGTTGGGTGTGCGTGTGTCTGGCTGTGTGTCTGGCGTGTGTGTCTGGCGTGTGTTGGCGTGTCGTGTGTCTGGCGTGTGCGTGTGTCTGGCGTGTGTGTCTGGCGTGTGTGTCTGGGTGTGTCGTTGGCGTGTGCGTGGTCTGCGTGTGCGTGTGTCTGGCGTGTGTTTGGCGTGTGGTGTGTCTGGCGTGTGCGTGTGTCTGGCGTGTGTGTCTGGCGTGTGTGTCTGCGTGTGCGTGTGTCTTGTGCTGCGTCTGGCGTGTGCGTGCGTCGGCGTGTGCGTGGTCTGGCGTGTGCGTGTGTCTGGCGTGTGCGTGTGTCTGGCGTGTGCGTGTGTCTGGCGTGTGTTTGGTGTGGTGTGTTGGCGTGTGCGTGTGTCTGGCGTGTGTAGGCGTGTGCGTGTGTCTGGGTGTGTGTTGGCGTGTGCGTGTGTTTGGCGTGTGCGTGTGTCTGGCGTGTGCATGTGTCTGGTGGTGTGTGTGTGTGCAGTGGGACAGCAGTATGATCCTGCGCAGTGAGCCGCTGGTGCTGGAGGGAGGGTACGAGAACTGGCTGCTGTTTTACCCAATGTACACCAGCAACGCTAAAGTCAAGCCGCCCAGACAGCAGGAGTCAAGCGCACTGCCCCAGCGTGAGTCTCACACACCTCATCACACACACTCCTCATCACACACTCCATACTGTCTCTGCCCCAGCGTGAGTCTCACACACTCCTCATACTGTGTCTTGATACATCACCCTTCAAAAACGCTTAGATATGTAGTAGTTATAACCAGGGTTTAAAATTAACACCCGCCAAATGCGGGTATAAATGATAGAGCACAGAATCTGAACACACACATCATTACAGATTACACAACATATAATGGCGCGCGTGTTCATTTGCATTGAAGCAATAGTGAAGATTAAAAAGCATTTGGAGAACAGAAAAGACATTGTTATTTTCCAACATCATAAATAGTTTTGATATTCTTTGTAGTGTTGATCTGTCCATCTAAAACACATGTTTAGTGATGATGAAAGAGGAAGAGGAGATGCTGGATGACAGGACTTTGTTTGAATAAGAAATTAATATATATATATATATATATATATATATATATATATATATATATATATATATATATATGCTGTGACATAGTTAATCTGGTTAATTTCCTTTTTTTGGCTAGTAGAAGTTCTGAATAGCCGGTAACTTAAAAATGTAGTAGCCAAAATGGCCGGTGTGTGAAAGTTATTTTGAAACCCTGATTGTGTTTGCTGTGATCTCAGTGAACTTCACGTACCCGTCGCTGGAGGAGCCGAAGCCTGTGATCGAGTGTGTAGAGCCTGAGCCCGCGCAGATCAACGGCTCAACTGCGACCCAGGACCTGCCAGCAGAACCGCTCGCTAACACACACACGCCACACACACCCCTCGCTCAGCCCGTCGCCACTGACGCCGGCTCCTCGCCCAAACACACTCCACAGGTGATTCTCACACACACCCAACGTCACTGGCTACGTCTACATGCAAACAAATAATCCGTTAGTAATGCGACTGACGGCTCAATCGCACTGAAAGCATGTATGAAAGCATAAATGTAACCGCCTTAATCGATCCGATTGAGCTCAAAACCAATGAAACTTCGATCGGATTGAATGGGGTGTTTAATACTTTTCTAATCTGATCTAAACACTTGATCGGATTGAAAACCGAAACTGAAAGCATAGCGATGTAGAAATAGCGCAATGACATAGAAATAACGCAATAACGTAGAAATAGAGTAATGACGTAGAAATTGCATAATGATGTGGAAATAGCGTAAAGACGTGAAAATAGCGTAATGACGTAGAAATAGCATAAAGATGTGGAAATAGTGTAAAGACGTGGAAATAGCGTATTGACATAGAAATAGCGTAATGATGTAGAAATAACGCAATGACGTGGAAATAACGCAATGACGTGGAAATAGCGCAATGACAAAGAAATAGCATAAAGACGTGGAAATAGTCTTGATGTAGAAATAGCGTTATGACGTGGAAATAGTCTTGACGTAGAAATAACGTAAAGACGTGGAAATAGTCTTGACGTAGAAATAGCATAAAGACGTGGAAATAGCGTAATGTAGAAGTAGCGTAATGACGTAGAAATAGCGTAATGACGTAGAAATAGTGTAATGACGTAGAAATAGCGTAATGACGTAGAAATAGCGTAATGATGTAGAAATAGCGTAATGACGTAGAAATAGTGTAATGATGTAGAAATAGCGTAATGACGTAGAAATAGCGTAATGACGTAGAAATAGCGTAATGACGTAGAAATAGCGTAATGACGTAGAAATAGCGTAATGATGTAGAAATAGCGTAATGACGTAGAAATAGCGTAATGACGTAGAAATAGTGTAATGACGTAGAAATAGCGTAATGACGTAGAAATAGCGTAATGACGTAGAAATAGCGTAATGATGTAGAAATAGCGTAATGACGTAGAAATAGTGTAATGATGTAGAAATAGCGTAATGACGTAGAAATAGCGCAATGACGTAGAAATAGCGTAATGATGTAGAAATAGCGTAATGACGTAGAAATAGCGTAATGACGTAGAAATAGCGTAATGACGTAGAAATAGCATAAAGACGTGGAAATAGTCTTGATGTAGAAATAGCGCAAAGACGTGGAAATAGCGTAATGTAGAAATAGCGTAATGATGTAGAAATAGCGTAATGATGTAGAAATAGCGTAATGACGTAGAAATAACGTAAAGACGTGGAAATAGTCTTGATGTAGAAATAGCGTTATGATGTGGAAATAGTCTTGACGAAGAAATAACGTAAAGACGTGGAAATAGTCTTGACGTAGAAATAGCATAAAGACGTGGAAATAGCGTAATGATGTAGAAATAGCGTAATGATGTAGAAGTAGCGTAATGATAGTAGAAATAGCGTAATGACGTAGAAATAGCGTGATGATGTAGAAATAGCATAAAGACGTGGAAATAACGTAATGACGTAAGAAATAGCGTAATGATGTAGAAATAGCGTAATGACGTAGAAATAGCGTAATGATGTAGAAATAGCATAAAGACGTGGAAATAGCGTAATGACGTAGAAATAGCGTAATGATGTAGAAATAGCGTAATGACGTAGAAATAGCGTAATGATGTAGAAATAGCATAAAGACGTGGAAATAGCGTAATGACGTAGAAATAGCGTAATGACGTAGAAATAGCGTAATGATGTAGAAATAGCATAAAGACGTGGAAATAGCGTAATGATGTAGAAATAGCGTAATTATGTAGAAAATAGCGTAATGATGTAGAAATAGCGTAATGATGTAGAAATAGCGCAAAGAGACGCGGAAATAGTCTTGATGTAGAAATAGCGTAAAGACATGGAAATAGCGCAATGATGTAGAAATAGCGTAATGATGTAGAAATAGCGTAATGACGTGGAAATAATAGCGTAATGACGAATAGAAATAGCGTAATGATGTGAAATAGCGTAATGACGTAGAAATAGCGTAATGATGTAAGAAATAGCATATAAGACGTGAAATATAGCGTAATAGAATGACGTAGAAATAGCGTAATGACGTAGAAATAGCGTAATGATGTAGAAATAGCATAAAGACGTGGAAATAGCGTAATGACGTAGAAATAGCGTAATGACGTAGAAATAGCGTAATGACGTAGAAATAGCGCAATGACGTAGAAATAGCGTAATGATGTAGAAATAGCGTAATGACGTAGAAATAGCGTAATGATGTAGAAATAGCGCAATGATGTAGAAATAGCGTAATGATGTAGAAATAGCGTAATGATGTAGAAATAGCGTAATGACGTAGAAATAGCGTAATGATGTAGAAATAGCGTAATGACGTAGAAATAGCGTAATGACGTAGAAATAGCGTGATGTAGAAATACGTAATGACGTAGAAAATAGCGTAATGACGTAGAAATAGCGTAATGACGTAGAGAATAGCGTAATGATGTAGAAATAGCGCAATGACGTAGAAATAGCGTAATGATGTAGAAATAGCGTAATGACGTAGAAATAGCGTAATGACGTAGAAATAGCGTAATGACGTAGAAATAGCGTAATGACGTAGAAATAGCATAAAGACGTGGAAATAGTCTTGACGTAGAAATAGCGCAAAGACGTGGAAATAGCGTAATGTAGAAATAGCGTAATGACGTAGAAATAGCGTAATGACGTAGAAATAGCGTAATGATGTAGAATAGATGCGTAATGACGTAGAAATAGCGTAATGACGTAGAAATAGCATAAAGACGTGGAAATAGTCTTGACGTAGAAATAGCGCAAAGACGTGGAAATAGCGTAATGTAGAAATAGCGTAATGATGTAGAAATAGCGTAATGACGTAGAAATAGCGTAATGATGTAGAAATAGCGTAATGACGTAGAAATAGCGTAATGACGTAGAAATAGTGTAATGATGTAGAAATAGCGTAATGACGTAGAAATAGCGTAATGATGTAGAAATAGCGTAATGACGTAGAAATAGCATAATGACGTGGAAATAGCGTAATGATGTAGAAATAACGCAATGACGTGGAAATAGTCTTGACGTAGAAATAGCGTAATGACGTAGAAATAGTCTTGACGTAGAAATAGCGCAATGACGTAGAAATAGCGCAATGACGTAGAAATAGCGTAATGACGTAGGAATAGTGTAATGAGGCAGAAATAGTCTTGACGTAGAAATAGCGTAATGACGTAGAAATAGTCTTGACGTAGAAATAGCGCAATGACGTAGAAATAGCGCAATGACGTAGAAATAGCGTAATGACGTAGAAATAGCGCAATGATGTAGAAATAGCGTAATGACGTAGAAATAGCGTAATGATGTAGAAATAGCGTAATGACGTAGAAATAGCGTAATGATGTAGAAATAGCGTAATGACGTAGAAATAGCGTAATGATGTAGAAATAGCGTAATGACGTGGAAATAGCGTAATGATGTAGAAATAGCGTAATGACGTAGAAATAGCGTAATGACGTGGAAATAGCGTAATGATGTAGAAATAGCGTAATGACGTAGAAATAGCGTAATGACGTGGAAATAGCGTAATGATGTAGAAATAGCGTAATGACGTGGAAATAGCGCAATGATGTAGAAATAGCGTAATGATGTAGAAATAGCGTAATGATGTAGAAATAGCGTAATGACGTAGAAATAGCGTAATGACGTGGAAATAGCGTAATGACGTAGAAATAGCGTAATGATGTAGAAATAGCGTAATGACGTGGAAATAGCGTAATGATGTAGAAATAACGCAATGACGTGGAAATAGTCTTGACGTAGAAATAGCGTAATGACGTAGAAATAGCGCAATGATGTAGAAATAGCGTAATGACGTAGAAATAGCGTAATGATGTAGAAATAGCGTAATGACGTAGAAATAGCGTAATGATGTAGAAATAGCGTAATGACGTAGAAATAGCGTAATGATGTAGAAATAGCGTAATGACGTGGAAATAGCGTAATGATGTAGAAATAACGCAATGACGTGGAAATAGTCTTGACGTAGAAATAGCGTAATGACGTAGAAATAGTCTTGACGTAGAAATAGCGCAATGACGTAGAAATAGCGCAATGACGTAGAAATAGCGTAATGACGTAGGAATAGTGTAATGACCAGGGATGTAGTGGAGGCTAAACGCACGTAAACGCCGTTTATGCACCTCCCAATATTCGGAAATAGTGTTTATCCACCTCCAAAGTGCGTTTATCCACCTCTAAATTGCGTTTATCCACCGCTAAATAGCCTGTAGTTCCTAAGACATTTTCAATTAAGCTCATGTCGTTTTAGTTTCATAATGTTCATTATTAGTTTCATAGGTTGTTAAACCTAAGACGAACTCTTTCATATTGCGCTGCATACTGTCAGTGTTGTTGACTATTACTGACGGTAAAGTTGCACTGTTGACGCTTGCGCAGCCTCTCGAGGAGAAATCTACACACATGAGCGCAGCACACACACACACTCAGTTAACAACATACTGCCTATAAAACATCTAAATGTGGAGTTTTTATATTTGTAACATATGTTAAGCAACCTCAAGAATTTTTCCTGAACACAATCACGATTGAAAATGTGATATTGATTTCCTACAACAGTTCAATAAACAGTTAAAATTAAGTCACTTACATTTTAGATGCAATATTGGCTGTTTATGTTCTGTTTCCGCAGCGAAAATAGTTCCAAACAAAAATCACAGCAGAACCACGGCGCATCACACAGGAACATCACTGTTTTCATTACTGAAGATTCAGCATTTTGAACGAATCGGTTGAGTCAAAGATTCAATGACCCATTCATTAACATCCGTCTCATTTTTGAATGAATCAACCGTTTAAAACGAATCGTTTGAATTAATGAATCAATGACTTTAGTGTTATGTTTAAAAGTAGTATCATTCTTTACATTTCTTATTTGTATATTTAAATCAATTTCAATCGTTTGAATTAATGAATCAATGACTTTAGTGTTATGTTTAAAAGTAGTATCATTCTTTACATTTCTTATTTGTATATTTAAATCAATTTTATTTTCAAAACATTATTTTATGCAATTGTAATTGTTCAGTGTAAATGATTTAATTTGATCCTCCCTACCTAGGGTAACAGCCCTATAGTGTCTTATTTAAAATAATTGAATTTATTGATCAAATTTAGGAAATTAAAATGAAAGATGAAGCATACATTTAATAATATTGGGGGAGGGTATGCCCTTTAAAGGTGCAGATATTACAATATGCCGATTTAAATATCAAAGCTGATTGAACACTGATGAGAATATAGTTTCAGAATAAATTAACACGCACAACAACAAAAAAAATCTGGACAAGAAACTTTTTTACTCGGACAAGTGAATGACTGATTTACTTGTCCGAAGGACAAGCGTATGAAAAGGCTTAATGTCGAGCCCTGCCTATAAGCAATGTCATCGATACACATACACCGGTAGGCAGTGGCCCAGCTTACCGGGTGACCACGTCGTGGTCCACTAGAATTTATAGTTTACCCACCTCTTTTTTTACCACTACACCTCTGGTAATGACGCAGAAATAGCGCAATGACGTAGAAATAGCGCAATGACGTAGGAATAGTGTAATGACATAGGAATAGCGACGGCCCACCAGCGCTTGCTTCAGACTCATCCACAGACGGTTTTGGTATTTTTACTGTGTGATCAATATAAGCCATTCCTCAGATCGACCGCACGAAGAAGCCTTCAGTGAAGCTGCCGTCGAGTGTGAAGATCAGCGACGAGCCTCCGGTTAACGACAGCCCTGCGGTGCCCAATGGCCTGGTTCTGCCGGACCGCTCCACCAAACCCACCGGACCCCCGAGCGACCCGTCCCGGGCCCTGAGCGAAGAGGAGCGCCGGGAGATCCAGGCCCAGACCCTCAGCCTGATGGAGACGGCCCGGAGAGAGCAGGAGCAGCGCAGGAGAGAGAGAGAGGCGGCCGAGAGACACCAGCGAGAACAGAAGGAACAGGAGGATGAGGAGGAGAAGAGGAAGAGGCTGGAGAGACAGAAAGCAGAAGAAGAGCAGGATCTGGGAGAAGCGGGTCGAGACGAGAAGGAGAAGAGCAGGAGAACACAGAAGGACGTCACACTGGACCCTGCCATGAAGAGCATGTCTCTGGACTCGCATGTGCCCTCTAGTGCTGTGAGTAACACACACACACACACACACACACACACACACTAACCCTACCCAACAAACACACACACACCAGTGACGTGCGGTGATGTCTTAAAGAGGCTAGGCACTGAGTTATGAAAGCCAGATTACTTGATTTATTGTTTAGGCTAATAATACGTAATAACAGTAAACGTTACGCACAAGCGCGGCATATAAAGAAATATACAAATCTCTCTCTCTCTCCTCTCTCTCTCTCTCTCCTCTCCTCTCCTCTCCTCTCTCTCTCTCTCTCTCTCTCTCTCTCTCTCTCTCTCTCTCCTCTCTCTCTCTCTCTCCTCCTCTCTCTCTCTCTCTCTCTCTCTCTCTCTCGTTGCTCGCTCGCGCAGCGCAGCGCGCACACACACACAAGCGCGGCACAGGCACACACCGGTAAAGATGTTCACTATTAAGCCCAAAACAGTCTTTGACTCACCAATCGGTAGATTATGTACATAAAACCCATCCGCCGCTCTTTCCTCGTGAAGACAACATAGCCAATCTTTTCTTCCACCAGTCTGTTTGAAACGACCGAACACT
>CM070824.1:47368627-47451127 GCA_036326025.1 Chrosomus eos | reverse complement strand
AAACAGCGTGATATTTTAGAAATATTACATTTCCTAATCAGTTATGCTAATTCATCTGATCTTGTATGACTTCCACCATCATATCTGTAGAACTATTCATACATATTTCTAGTGTCATTAATGTCAAAATACTAAGCATTTAATTTAAAATAGTTTTTACCATAAATCCCAGTAAAAGATTAATCTGAAAGGTATAGATTCAGATTTACATATTTAATTTCCCCTATTTTAAACTGAAGATATGATTGCAACACTATGAAATCAAATGAGATGAATTCACACAATTACTCAATAGGGTTGATTGAAAAGCTAATATCTGAAATGCACATCATGGAATTATTGAATAATAGCCCCATTAATTACAAATACGACATTTAAAAAAACTGTAACATATAAGCTGTGTCCCAATGTGAAGGCTGCATCCTCCGAAGACCGCATTTGAAGGCCGATTGCGTCACAGCGGCGCGACGAAGGCTGTCCCAATTCAAAGGCTGCATCTTTGAAGGCCGCATTTGAAGGCCGATTGCGTCACCGCGGAGTTATGAAGGCTGTCCCAATTCAATTCAGCATCCTTCGAAGGCCGTATTGGAAGGCCGGTTGCGTCATCGCGGCACGACGAAGGCTACCCTGATTCAAAAGCGACGCCAAATGCACCCTTCGTTTCCCCGTGAAAGGAAGGATACATAAATGGATCCTTAGCGGCCTATCCTACCCTGATCTACCCCATAATTCATTGCGCACCGGTGACAACAGCATTTTTAGTGCAGCATTTGGTGTGTAGCCTAAAGTTCAAATTCAAATGTTGGCGTTCAACTTTGCATTTTAAAAATACAAAAACCGTTCATTTTTCGTTGTTCAATTACGGGTTAAAAAATTAAAAACGAATGGATGCAAATTTACATGGATTATCAAACTAAAGATAGTAGTTATCACTATTTTAGTGATAGTTTTTAGATTAAAGTATTTGATTTTACTAGTATTTTGATTGACAATCAAACTTTTCTCCAAATACATTATTTGAAATATTTAATAATAGGCTATATAATTGCTTCCATTCGTTTTTCTTTTTTTAACCCCTAATTGAAAAACTAAAAATGAACGATTGTTGTATTTTTAAAAGGCAAAGTTGAACACCAACATTTGAACTTTAGGCTACACAAATGCTGCAAAAAAAAAAAAAAAAAAACACCTTTTGCCCCTTTATTAAACATTTAAAATATTCACAAATTACTATGGAAAAAATGTCGATTAGACAGGCCAGATTAGAACCTGTAAATTATATTTTTTTCCGCAGTGCTGAATGAGAAGAGCCATGTCTCTGGAACCATGATTTATGATAATAAATGTGTCTGAATTAATAACGTGGCATTTTAATTGTTCGTTTAAGTGATAATTTCAAGCTTTAGGCTAGGTATATTTTGTTTAAATTCATTTTTGAGACGCGCTTGAGTTCACGGAGATCATGAAAGCGTGATTGATTGTTTTATTTTATTTTACAAAAGGACAACGTTTTCTTGTTATGTGAATTTGGACAAATAAAAGTAGTTGCGAATGATGTAGGCTATTATTCTTTTCTGTATGACCAGAAATGATAGAGTAGGCCTATTTTTCAAGTTGTTTCCACTGTTTATAATGCAAGTGTCCGCGGCCGCTCCTTCATGCCATGCAGTGCACGCTCACACTCCCACACACTTGCGTCAAAATCTTGTTTTTATTTGTGATAATTTTAGCCCTGTATTATGACTGACATTTGAAGAATTTCTTTGTTCCTTTTTTTGAAAAAAAAAAAGCGCATTCTAAATGTGTAGCCTATGCAGGCTAATAATATTATTATCATTTGCGTTGAGTTCACTGAAGACAGTAGGCTGATATGTTAATCATAAAATAATGTATGAATGTTTTATTTTTATATAACCTAATCTTGTGTTTGTGTTATATTTATTTTTTAAATGTGAAGTCTTTTTTTGCTTAGGCTTATTCTATTATACTGAGCTTTTTCCTCCTATAAAATTTGACTTTAAAGACAAGTGGCCTAAATGTCGTTTTTTAGAAAATTCAAGAAATATTAAGTTTAAACATAATGAAATGCATCCCGCATAAACAGGAGGCCAGGTTGGCACAGACGAGGCCACAAATCCGTGAGTTTACAAACCTTTGGGAACGGATTGGAAAACCCGAGTAGGCCTACTGTAAATAAATTCACCATGGTCCATTTATGTACATAAAAAAAAAAGAATAGCCAATAGCCTTGAACCTTTTATATATAGGCCTATATATATATATATATATATATATATATATATATATATATATATATATATATATATATATATATATATATGCCTAATGTGTTTTCTTATCTTTTCATGTATTTCATTAGGCTACATTATTTACGTAAATTAACGCCCAATATTTGAACAGTTTAATCCGGCAATTCAGTCAGTAGGCTACGCAGCCTCTGAATTCGACGCAGTAAACCAGCTCTGGCCACTGTTTTGGCTAAACCGAAAACACATGAGTCAAACATCCTCACATGTCCACCAGTAAAATATAAAACATAAAAATGACAATAGCCAATTCAGGCTCCTAGCTGTTTACTCAATTATAACAAATTAATGATCAGGAGGGCAGCTGTCTCTCGCACTGTTGCTATAGGCGCCAGGAGCGGTAATCGGGAACACCTGGATGCGCAATTAGGAAATCCTACGAAGGCTACATGGTGCGTCCTTCGAAGGCCGAATAGGCTGCATCCTCCGAAGTCCGCGGCCTTCGGAGGATGCAGCCTTCACATTGGGACACAGCTACTAAGAAGCCACTCGGGGCCTTCTGAGAATATTTCACATGTGGCGGGAATCTTGACACTCACGTGACTGGATTTTGTCCGTTGAAGTTGATCGATGATTCCTGAGGTAAAATCGCGGGTGGTTTTATCCGTCGATCTCAGGAACGAAGATTCTGACGGGATTTTCTCTGAGGTGAGCAACTTATCCTTCACAAACGCAAATAATGTTAACGTGGTATGTCTGAAGCGGTTAACTAGTTAAACAACGACTTTCTGTTGAGTTGAGGTCTCTCTCAATGGAGCGCACCTTGGCTAATCGTCGGTTCACACAAAGCCCTTTTAAACAACGCACTAAAATAAAGACATAAATAACAACAGCTCGTATATTTTCTATGTAACTGTCTCTGATCTTAACGGACGGTTGCTATGGATACACTATTCGCGCGCATCTGTTCGGCTTACTTTCTTTTAATTCTGCTGAAACTATTGTGTTTTCCATCAGGTACAGCCAGTCGTTTAGTAATTAAGCACACCTGACCTGATCCAGCTAATTAAGCGCTTATGCTGCCCTCACGTGCTGTCGGACATTTCCCACTTCTGAAGTCGTGATTACCAGCTTGTCTCATCGGAAAGAACAGGAACCACCAGGTTTATTCTTGCCTATTAATTGAGAAAAATCTTATTAAAGCCAAACTTATTTTTTAGCTTTAAATAGCAGGATGGATTCTGATTGGCTGTCAATGTTTTTAGTTGTGGACTCTGCTTTTCTTTTACCGATTTCTACAACTATCTTTATCCTTCTGGGTGTGAAAGGGCTTTAGAAGTTAGTTCACACCAAGGGTCATATAACAATATAGCGATTAAGTGCTGCTGTTCTTGGAGCTTTTAAACACACATAAATCCCAAACAATAATCACGCCAAAACTACGAGTCCTACAGTCAGAGGAAATAGACAGAAATGACCATTAAATGATTTTTCAGTGTTTTATTAAATATACAGTAAAAAATGTTTACAGATCCATTAACATCCCCAGCATCAAATATTGTCACGTTTCAGCTGAGATAATCGTGCCAGACACATGTATCTATGAGATACACTAGATTAACCCAATCACACGATACTCCAGCTACACTAAATGACAAAAGTACCGCTGTAACATATTATAAACGCGAGTCTTGATAGTGTGGACTGGTTTCAGTGGTCAGCGCAGGGAATCACACACACACACTGCGCCGTCATTTGCATTGCAATCTGCCCTTAATCTACACGAGAGATTCAAACATAAATGAAGTCTGAAACATAAATGCATCATACAGTGTGGTTCTCTGTACATAAAAACATTCTGTTGGCATACAGCTCTGTACAAAATCTGATAATAGTATATAATAAGCAAAGTGTTCTTTCCAAAAAAGTGACGGACATCACATGAAAATTGCTTTTATATTATACAAGGCAACTTGTAGTTTAGAATAAATATTTAACTCTATACAGTGATATTTGTACCAGTTATTAACCACTTTATAATTTCATAGACATAAAAATCTTAAAAAATACTTTTAAAAGATGACAATCCTGCTATAATCATACAGGATAAACTGACTTGTTAAAACATCTCTAAGTTGCATCTGTTCTTTTGTTCAGGAGACACACTCTCAACGTAACGTCATTAAAATCACGCACGCTTGTGTCCGCCACACACACACACACACACTGTCTTAGTGTCTGTCATCATGCGCTGCTCGGACGCTCAGTCGGCAGGCGTGCGCGGCTCACAGCATTAAGCGCATCGCGGGGCGCGGGTCTTTAGCGGCGGCGGCCCCTGCAGGCGGCGAGTGGGACGGGCCCTCGGAGTCGTCGTGCTGCAGCGTCAGCTTATCTGGGGTGTAGTCGTTACGCTTCAGGTCTGAGAACACACACACACACACACACACACACACACACACACACACACACACACAAAACTCCTTTAAAACAGCAGATACAGAATAAAGTGTCGTTCACACTAGGGTATACACACACTAGGGCTGTCTACATGGCTGAAGAGCTAAATGAATTCTTGAATTCTAAAGGCAATAATGTTAGAGGGAAGTTGTGTGTGTCTCCTGTGTCCACAAGAGGGCGCACGCGAGCGCAATATAAACCTCTTTTTAAACTGCATTAACTTTTGAAACAATTGTTCTTAAATTAAATATAATTTCCTTAATGTGCATGCAAGGAAGATGAGGTTACAATAGTGTATAAAACTGTGTTTGTGTATCCGTGAGAAAACACTTCAACACACAGCAGCAAACTGACATTCAGAAACACACACTTCTACTCACATCTACATATCATTCATCACACACACACACACACACACACACACACACACTCCTGCTCACTACATCTACATATCATTCATCTCACACTAGGCATGTGCCGGTATTAAATTTTCATGCTGTGATTTATTGATTGAGCTTTTATCACGGTATTTTATTTACATAAGAGAAACAGAGATGGATGGGGGGGGGGGCTGGTCTATGATCTAAAAAAAACAACTTGCATCACAATAGGTGTAATTGTGATTGTCAAAACATTTGGTAACTAAACAGAATTTTATTAAGTTTAGTGACAACATGTTACAATGTTTACATGGTACAGTGACTGGTAGGCTACTGTTTGTATTATTGCTTAACACAATTTTCACGATTTCTGTTCAATTCTTGATTTGATTTCAATCTTAACTCATTTGGATAAATATTAGGTAGGCTACTACAGTAGATAGCCTACATGTAAAAAATTTCTCAAGAAAAAATATATCTCACATAATTCTGTAAACATACAGAAAGCCCTATCAACTGGTATTGTTAAAGGTTAAAATTAACAAATTAAATATAATGTGGTTTTCATTATAATAACAATTATGTAGCCTAATGACATAAGTAAAAATATAATAAATATGTAATATAGTGCACATATTTAGCGAAAAATTATCCTCTATTTTTTCTAGTCAACTAACGTGCTGGTCATTAAATGGCTTTCCTGAGGTAAATGTAACGTTCTGTGACGATTGTTCTCCTGCAGTTTTATTGACCTCTTTCCGTGATTGAAAAACACTGATTGATCTATATGTATGAGGCATAATACCTTTCGGGAAGTTGTACTATATCTTTAAATAAAAAGTAACAGATGATCGGTTCACTTGAACTAAGGTGCTACAGTGATCTGTCACGTCACATTTACAAGCGCCAAAACGGTATTTATTGTCTGTATTTCATAATGAAATGGACAGAACCTGAGAGCTGAGAATGTTTTTCATATAAAAGTAACCAGATCTCTCTAGTCTGTCGGTGTCAGTGATCTTTGCTCCGCGATTTTTCTCTGCGTGAGAAAATGGATGTGTGGCGTGAGAGCCTGTGAAAAGTGTTGATTGCGTGAGTCTCAAGCTGAATGCTATGAAGTTCTCAATTTTAACTACGTGTTCTCGAGTTTAGCTACTCTTTTACCTTCATAGCAGTTCTGCTTTTAGAAAGGAGATAAATCGTCGGCAGCGTTCCTCTTTCCGCCATGCTGCTTCTCATGCGAGGATTGTTTACATTAGACTAGAGCGCGCGCCGCATGCACACAGTGCTTATGTGGAGATTGTTTATACTTAAGAGTGCGCACGTGTTTTGCGCAGCATATACGCAGTGGGGGGTTACGGTTGATGGAAAATAAGCTAATGCGCATTCTAAAAATCAAAATTCGGATCTATTATTTTTCACGGTATTTTGTAGGGCTGTCACTTTTGAGAAAAATCACATTCGAACGGATATCGAATATCAAGCAAAATATTCGAATATATTCGAATATCTACGACAATATAACAATGCACTATGCTCAAATGTAAACACTGTTAAATTCACTATATCTAATGCGTTTCATACAATACAGACACATACATAAACATACACATAAAGTAAAATGAAGTTCACGAACAACCTCGATCCATCAGGAAACACATGGTCGCTGAATTTAACTGCGCTTCATGAAGCGTTTTTCTTTTGCGTGAAGAAGCCGTTCGCCGGAGATGTGTTAAAAGATAGCGGAGTACGTTCATGATTCATGATACACACATTCATACCAGTATAATAATCCTCCTGGCGCCGGGTCTGGGTGAGTATAATTTACTCTCTTACCTTTGTTCTTTGACACTTTAAGGCCACTTAAAGAAGTTGCTGACAGAGACGCGATCTGACCACACAGAGATGGATCTTACACGCGTCTTTTCTGTGGGTCGTGCGCGCGTGTGTGTGTGTGTGTGTAATAGGCAGGAATTATAGCGCGGTTTCTTTCGTCTTGTCTTTATCTTCCATTTTCAAAACAAGCTGGCTATATTGGCTATTATTCGCTTGATTTGGTCATGGGCTTACGCTACAATACGTTTAGAGCGGCCACTACTGGATGAGATGGCAAACAATAAATAAAAAGCAAACGATAGACTGTAAAAAATGCGCAAAACATGGCACTTTAAAAACCGGATAGTTTATTTATAGTTCGATTTCGGTTATTTCACGTCATGTTCGAATGCATATTCGAATATCGAATAAAAAGTGACAGCCCTAATATTTTGAAGTGCCCGCGATAACAATATCGTGCATATTCATTACCGCGATTTATCGCATTACCGAATACCGGCACATAACTATCTCACACACACACTTCTGCTCACTACATCTACATATCGTTCATCACACACACACACACACACACACACTTCTACTCACTACATCTACATATCATTCATCACACACACACACACACACACACACACACACACACACACACACACACACACACACTCTTCTACTCACTACATCTACATATCGTTCATCACACACACACACACACACACACTCTTCTACTCACTACATCTACATATCGTTCATCACACACACACACACACACACACACACACACACACTCTTCTGCTCACTACATCTACATATCGTTCATCACACACACACACACACACACACACTCTTCTACTCACTACATCTACATATCGTTCATCACACACACACACACACACACACACTTCTGCTCACTACATCTACATATCGTTCATCACACACACACACACACACACACACACACACACACACACACACACACACACACACACACACACACACTTCTACTCACTACATCTACATATCGTTCATCACACACACACACACACACACACACACACACACACACACACACAATCACACACACTTCTACTCACTACATCTACATATCGTTCATCACACACACACCACACACACTTCTACTCACTACATCTACATATCATTCATCACACACACACACACACACACACTTCTACTCACTACATCTACATATCGTTCATCACACACACACACACACACACTTCTACTCACTACATCTACATATCGTTCATCACACACACACACACACACACACACACACACACACAACACACACACACACACACTTCTACTCACTACATCTACATATCGTTCAACACACATACACATACGCACGCACGCTGAGCACTTTCACACACTCACTCAGCTCTGACCGATGTGCAGGTTTGGTCAAGTGTGTTGAATGTGTGTGTGTGTGTAACTCTGCACATTAGCATTAGCTGCGCGCTGTGCTGGATCAGCTAGCAGAGCTCACCTGGAAGCTTGAGTTTGCGGCAGCACGAGTTACAGTGATGTTTGGCGCGGAAGTTTCGGATGGCGTCGTCTCCGAGGTTGGCGGGGCCGAAGATCATGTCATAAGACCTGATGTATTAAAATACAAAACAGGAAATCAATAAACCATCATACATTTAAACATCTAAAATAAGCTTGATGTTCTTTCTCCTGGTTTCCTGAGATCCACTTCATTTGTGTTTCTCAGTTGTTGTAAAACTGACCCTTTCTCTCCGCTCTTGATGACCGACGGATCTGTGAGTATCTCGCCCACTCCTGCAGAGAGAGAGAGCGTTACACACACACACACACACACACTCGTGTGAACCCTCGGCTGCTCTTCACATGTTCTCAAAAAATACTGATTTTTTTTGTCATCAATGAAATAAATGTACAATATTTTTAGTTTGATAATGTTTATTATTTTGTATTTTTAGGGGATTTTTTATACTAAATTATATTTACGATGTATTTATAATCCATTTATACACTTTTTGAGTATAGACCTGAAAATTAAGTTTCCAGCTTAAACTGGTAAATCTTGAACGCTTTAGAGCACAGACTGAAGATTCTCTCCTCACAGACGACACTTGTCAGATTATTGCTGACGTGAAAAAAAGTTTAAAAAAGTTACATAATTGTATGTGTATTGTTATGAAAAATACAATCCAGAATTTTTTTTTTAGATAGACTTAAGTGTGCTGAGCCGCCTTGCTCAATTTATGAAAATTTCACAAAAATACCATTTAAAATTTTTTATATAAAATATACATTTTCAAAATCACATTTTACTGTAAAACTGCCTGAATATCAAAGCCATAAATCTAGAATCTGAAGATGTGACGGTGAGGATATTTTCCCACCGGTTAATCGACGAGTGACGACAGGGGCTTTTACATCGCTAATATAAAGGCAAAACTAAAATGCGCGCGCGTTAGCACAGACATGCATAATGGCGGTCGTGCGGAGCGGCTGTTTTGTTATTGTGCGCTGAATTGGCGAAAATTAATTAATTTGAAAACAAAAATTTTTTGGTGGCAGTGTGCACTTCACTTTCACTTTTAAATTAGCATCAATTCATCCTTCGCAGGGAGTTTGATTGACTCGCAAAAATTGTTGCTGCATACCCCCTGACACTGGGTAGTTGCCACTGGGTAGTTGCCACTGGGTAGTAGGACTAAACGGTAGGCGTGTTTATTGTTTAATTTTCTTTGACTGACCAAATTTGAAAGTTGAGACTGTGTTTCATATTAAATATGACCGGCTTGGTCCTGTCTGTCTGCGCGTTGTCAGTGTCCTACATGAGTTGGACGTATAAAATGAAGTTAACGAACGACCTCGATCATATAATACTCCTCCTGGCTCCGGCTCTGAGGGTTCTGTGTTTAAAGGGCTCCTATCATGGCATTTTGAAAATTACCTTTCATGTAGTGTGTAACATAGATCTAAGTGAACAAAAACATCCTGCAAAGTTTTAAATATGAAAGTTCACCGTATACAAAGTTATTGTCTCTCAAAAGTAAGAGTCGACTCTGAGTCGCTGATATGAATCGATAGACGAACGATGCTTTCTCTCTGTCTAGATGACGTCAACTTGACAAGTTATTTGAATAATACACGCCCACTCATTGCGCTCGTAGACGCCAGGGAAACTTAAAACATCATGTCGACGAGACGCTGTTCTGAAGTGCGAATCAAAAGCTTTTTTTCACTGCGCAGGGTCAAGCATGAGAAGAATCAGTGGCTAGAGTTTATATTTACTCTACCACACAAGTATAGCCCAACCTTGAGATGTGTTCGCCTCATTTTAATGAAGATCGCTTTACAAACATGAATGCTTTCAAGTGTGGATTCGCGAGTCGGCTGATACTGAAGGAACGTTCAGTTCCAAGTTTATTTGGATCCGCTTCATCCTCCGAATCACAACCTGTAAGTACTGTTAATAATTGTTGCTTGTATGTGTTTTGTAGCATGCTCAATAAGTATTTGTGTGTGTGTGTGTGTGTGTGTGTGTGTGTGTGTTGTGTAAGTTACGCTCAGCGCAGCTTCTAGGTCTCCAATGTCAATTTTGTTTTGTTTTGATATGTGAAATGTTTGTTGCTGTTCAGGGCTCCAGACTAACTTTTCCACTGGTTGCACTGGTGCAACTTTCTCAGTTGGTCGCACCAGCATATGATTTGGTCGCACCTTTTTTTTTTTGCTCCATGCCATGGGATTAATCAATGCATGCTGATGAATAGTGGTTTTAACGGACCAAGGCTAGCAAAGGCTTTCTGGGTTGCAGCATAAATACCTGTAATATATTATATAAAAGCACATGTAATATATGGTAATTATCACTCCCAAATTTCAGGATTTTCATGGATTTGGACAGTAATTTTAATCTGTAATTTTAAGTATTTTACATTTGAATTATCACTCTAAAAAATGCTGGGTTGTTTCAACACAAATTTGGGTCTAATATGGACAAAGCCAAATGTTGGGTTAAAAATGTAATATAACATCATTACAGTTGAAAGTGAAAGTTAAAGTTGGGTTAAAATTTTAAATTACATTTTTAACCCAACATTTGGGTTTGTCCATATATGACCCAAATTTGGGTTTGTCCATATATGACCCAAATTTGAGTTTAAACATCCCAGCATTGTTTAGAGTGTATACAATCTATCTATTTACATTTGAATTATAATCTATCTATCTATCTATCTATCTATCTATCTATCTGTGTATCTATCTATCTATCTATCTATCTATCTATCTATCTATCTATCTTTATCTATCTATCTGTGTATCTATCTATCTATCTATCTATCTATCTATCTATCTATCTATCTATCTATCTATCTATCTGTCTGTTATCTATCTATCTATCTATCTATCTATCTATCTGTCTATTATCATCTTTCTATCAGCATCATCTTTCTATCTTTTAAAAATCATTAAACATTCAAATGTATGCATTACATTTTAAAAGATTAGAGTATTATAATACGCTGATACAGATTTTATTGTCTAGTGTCTTATTAGTCTAGTGTCTTATTAGTGTCTATGGCGAGTCTTCTCTCTGTTATGTCTATGGCGAGTCTTCTCTCCGTAGTGTCTATGGCGAGTCTTCTCTCCGTTAGTGTCTATGGCGAGTCTTCTCTCCGTTAGTGTCTATGGCGAGTCTTCTCTCCGTTAGTGTCTATGGCGAGTCTCCTCTCCGTTAGTGTCTATGGCGAGTCTTCTCTCCGTAAGTGTCTATGGCGAGTCTTCTCTCCGTTAGTGTCTATGGCGAGTCTCCTCTCCGTTAATGTCTATGGCGAGTCTTCTCTCCGTTAATGTCTATGGCGAGTCTTCTCTCCGTTAGTGTCTATGGCGAGTCTTCTCTCCGTTAAGTGTCTATGGCGAGTCTCCTCTCCGTTAGTGTCTATGGCGAGTCTCCTCTCCGTTAATGTCTATGGCGAGTCTCCTCTCCGTTAAATGTCTATGGCGAGTCTTCTCTCCGTTATGTCTATGGCGAGTCTTCTCTCCGTTAATGTCTATGGCGAGTCTCCTCTCCGTTAGTGTCTATGGCGAGTCTCCTCTCCGTTAATGTCTATGGCGAGTCTCCTCTCCGTTAATGTCTATGGCGAGTCTTCTCTCCGTTATGTGTCTATGGCGAGTCTTCTCAGTATGTCTATGCGAGTCTCCTCTCCGTTAGTGTCTATGGCGAGTCTTCTCTCCGTTAGTGTCTATGGCGAGTCTCTCCTCTACCGTTGTAGTGTCTATGGCGAGTCTTCTCTCCGTTAGTGTCTATGGCGACTCCTCGAGTTTTCTCTCCGTCTCAGTGTCTATGGCGAGTCTTCTCTCCGTTAGTGTCTATGGCGAGTCTTCTCTCCGTTAGTGTCTATGGCGAGTCTTCTCTCCGTTAGTGAGATGTGTCTATGGCGAGTCTTCTCTCCGTTAATGTCTATGGCGAGTCTTCTCTCCGTTATGTCTATGGCGAGTCTTCTCTCCGTTAGTGTCTATGGCGAGTCTTCTCTCCGTTAGTGTCTATGGCGAGTCTTCTCTCCGTTAGTGTCTATGGCGAGTCTTCTCTCCGTTAATGTCTATGGCGAGTCTTCTCTCTGTTAGTGTTCTATGGCGAGTCTCTCTCCGTTATGTCTATGGCGAGTCTTCTCTCCGTTAAGTGTCTATGGCGAGTCTTCTCTCCGTTAGTGTCTATGGCGAGTCTCTCTCGTTAGTCTATGGCAGTCTTCTCTCCGTTAATGTCTATGGCGAGTTTCGTTCTTCGTCCGTTAGTCTATGGCGAGTCTTCTCTCCGTTAGTGTCTATGGCGAGTCTTCTCTCCGTTAGTGTCTATGGCGAGTCTTCTCTCCGTTAGTGTCTATGGCGAGTCTTCTCTCCGTTAGTGTCTATGGCGACGTTAGGTCTTCGAGTCTCTCTCCGTTAATGTCTATGGCGAGTCTTCTCTCCGTTAATGTCTATGAGTTAGGCGAGTCTTCTCTCCGTTAGTGTCTATGGCGAGTCTTCTCTCCGTTAGTGTCTATGGCGAGTCTTCTCTCCGTTAGTGTCTATGGCGAGTCTTCTCTCCGTTAGTGTCTATGGCGAGTCTTCTCTCCGTTAAGTGTCTATGGCGAGTCTTCTCTCGTTATGTCTATGCGATTCTCTCGTTAGTGTCTATGGCGAGTCTTCTCTCCGTTAGTGTCTATGGCGAGTCTTCTCTCCGTTATGTCTATGGCGAGTCTTCTCTCGTTAGTGCTCGGCCTATGGCGAGTCTTCTCTCCGTTAGTGTCTATGGCGAGTCTTCTCTCCGTTAGTGTCTATGGCGAGTCTTCTCTCCGTTAGTGTCTATGGCGAGTCTTCCTCTCGTTTAGTGTCTATGGCGAGTCTTCTCTCCGTTAGTGTCTATGGCGAGTCTTCTCTCCGTTAGTGTCTATGGCGAGTCTTCTCTCCGTTAAGTTGTCTTATGGCGAGTCTTCTCTCCGTTATGTCTATGGCGAGTCTTCTCTCCGTTAATGTCTATGGCGAGTTTCGTAGTCTATGGCGAGTCTTCTCTCGTTAGTGTCTATGGCGAGTCTTCTCTCCGTTAGTGTCTATGGCGAGTCTTCTCTCGTTAATGTCTATGGTCGTGTCTTCTCTCCGTTAGTGTCTATGGCGAGTCTTCTCTCCGTTAATGTCTATGTGCGGAGTCTTCTCTCGTTATGTCTATGGCGAGTCTTCTCTCTCGTTAGTGTCTATGGCGAGTCTTCTCTCCGTTAGTGTCTATGGCGAGTCTTCTCTCCGTTATGTCTATGGCGAGTCTTCTCTCCGTTAATGTCTATGGCGAGTCTTCTCTCGTTATGTCTATGGCGAGTCTTCTCTCCGTTAATGTCTATGGCGAGTCTTCTCTCCGTTAGTGTCTATGGCGAGTCTTCTCTGCGTTAGTGTCTATGGCGAGTCTTCTCTCCGTTAATGTCTATGGCGAGTCTTCTCTCCGTTAATGTCTATGGCGAGTCTTCTCTCCGTTAATGTCTATGGCGAGTCTCTCTCCGTTAATGTCTATGGCGAGTCTTCTCTCCGTTAGTGTCTATGGCGAGTCTTCTCTCCGTTAGTGTCTATGGCGAGTCTTCTCTCCGTTAGTGTCTATGGCGAGTCTTCTCTCGTTAATGTCTATGGCGAGTCTTCTCTCCGTTAATGTCTATGGCGAGTCTTCTCTGCGTTAATGTCTATGGCGAGTCTTCTCTGCGTTAATGTCTATGGCGAGTCTTCTCTCCGTTAATGTCTATGGCGAGTCTTCTCTCCGTTAATGTCTATGGCGAGTCTTCTCTCCGTTAATGTCTATGGCGAGTCTTCTCTCCGTTATGTCTATGGCGAGTCTTCTCTCCGTTAATGTCTATGGCGAGTCTCTCCGTTAGTCTATGGCGAGTCTTCTCTCCGTTAGTGTCTATGGCGAGTCTTCTCTCCGTTAGTGTCTATGGCGAGTCTTCTCTCCGTTAGTGTCTATGGCGAGTCTTCTCTCCGTTAGTGTCTATGGCGAGTCTTCTCTCCGTTAGTGTCTATGGCGAGTCTTCTCTCCGTTAGTGTCTATGGCGAGTCTTCTCTCCGTTAGTGTCTATGGCGAGTCTTCTCTCCGTTAATGTCTATGGCGAGTCTTCTCTCCGTTAGTGTCTATGGCGAGTCTTCTCTCCGTTAGTGTCTATGGCGAGTCTTCTCTCCGTTATGTCTATGGCGAGTCTTCTCTCCGTTAGTGTCTATGGCGAGTCTTCTCTCCGTTAGTGTCTATGGCGAGTCTTCTCTCTCCGTTAGTGTCTATGGCGAGTCTTCTCTCCGTTAGTGTCTATGGCGAGTCTTCTCTCCGTTATGTCTATGGCGAGTCTTCTCTCCGTTAGTGTCTATGGCGAGTCTTCTCTCCGTTATGTCTATGGCGAGTCTTCCTCTCCTTAATGTCTATGGCGAGTCTTCTCTCCGTTATGTCTATGGCGAGTCTTCCTCCGTTAGTGTCTATGGCGAGTCTTCTCTCCGTTAGTGTCTATGGCGAGTCTTCTCTCCGTTAGTGTCTATGGCGAGTCTTCTCTCCGTTAATGTCTATGGCGAGTTGTGTCATGAGTCTTCTCTCCGTTAGTGTCTATGGCGAGTCTTCTCTCGTTAGTGTCTATGGCGAGTCTTCTCTCCGTTAGTGTCTATGGCGAGTCTTCTCTCCGTTATGTCTATGGCGAGTCTTCTCTCCGTTATGTCTATGGCGAGTCTTCTCTCGTTATGTCTATGGCGAGTCTCTCTCGTTATGTCTATGGCGAGTCTTCTCTCCGTTAGTGTCTATGGCGAGTCTTCTCTCCGTTAGTGTCTATGGCGAGTCTTCTCTCCGTTAATGTCTATGGCGAGTCTTCTCTCCGTTATGTCTATGGCGAGTCTTCCTCCGTTATGTCTATGGCGAGTCTTCCTATGCGAGTCTTCTCTCCGTTAGTGTCTATGGCGAGTCTTCTCTCCGTTAGTGTCTATGGCGAGTCTTCTCTCGTTAGTGTCTATGGCGAGTCTTCTCTCGTTATGTCTATGGCGAGTCTTCTCTCCGTTAATGTCTATGGCGAGTCTTCTCTCGTTAATGTCTATGGCGAGTTTCTCTCCGTTAATGTCTATGGCGAGTCTTCTCTCCGTTAATGTCTATGGCGAGTCTTCTCTCCGTTAGTGTCTATGGCGAGTCTTCTCTCCGTTATGTCTATGGCGAGTCTTCTCTCCGTTAATGTCTATGGCGAGTCTTCTCTCCGTTAATGTCTATGGATCGTGTCTATGGCGAGTCTTCTCTCCGTTAGTGTCTATGGCGAGTCTTCTCTCCGTTAGTGTCTATGGCGAGTCTTCTCTCCGTTAGTGTCTATGGCGAGTCTTCTCTCCGTTAGATGTCTATGGCGAGTCTTCTCTCCGTTATGTCTATGGCGAGTCTCTCTCCGTTAGTGTCTATGGCGAGTCTTCTCTCCGTTAGTGTCTATGGCGAGTCTTCTCTCTGTTAATGTCTATGGCGAGTCTTCTCTCCGTTAGTGTCTATGGCGAGTCTTCTCTCCGTTAATGTCTATGGCGAGTCTCTCTCCGTTATGTCTATGGCGAGTCTTCTCTCCGTTAATGTCTATGGCTTGAGTCTCTCTCCGTTATGTCTATGGCGAGTCTCTCTCCGTTAGTGTCTATGGCGAGTCTTCTCTCCGTTAGTGTCTATGGCGAGTCTTCTTCCGTTAGTGTCTATGGCGAGTCTTCTCTCCGTTAGTGTCTATGGCGAGTCTCCTCTCCGTTAGTGTCTATGGCGAGTCTTCTCTCCGTTAGTGGTCTATGGCGAGTCTTCTCTCTGTTAATGTCTATGGCGAGTCTCCTCTCCGTTAGTGTCTATGGCGAGTCTTCTCTCCGTTAATGTCTATGGCGAGTCTCCTCTCCGTTAGTGTCTATGGCGAGTCTTCTCTCCGTTAATGTCTATGGCGAGTCTCCTACTCCCGTTAATGTCTATGGCGAGTCTTCTCTCCGTTAGTGTCTATGGCGAGTCTTCTCTCCGTTAGTGTCTATGGCGAGTCTTCTCTCGTTAGTGTCTATGGCGAGTCTCTCTCCGTTAGTGTCTATGGCGAGTCTTCTCTGCGTTAGTGTCTATGGCGAGTCTTCTCTGCGTTAGTGTCTATGGCGAGTCTTCTCTGCGTTATGTCTATGGCGAGTCTTCTCTCCGTTAATGTCTATGGCGAGTCTTCTCTCCGTTAATGTCTATGGCGAGTCCTGTTGTCTATGGCGAGTCTCTCTCCGTTAATGTCTATGGCGAGTCTTCTCTCCGTTAGTGTCTATGGCGAGTCTTCTCTGCGTTAGTGTCTATGGCGAGTCTTCTCTGCGTTAGTGTCTATGGCGAGTCTTCTCTCGTTAATGTCTATGGCGAGTCTTCTCTCCGTTAATGTCTATGGCGAGTCGTTGTCTATGGCGAGTCTTCTCTCCGTTAGTGTCTATGGCGAGTCTTCTCTCCGTTAGTGTCTATGGCGAGTCTTCTCTCCGTTATGTTGCACTTCATGGCGAGTCTTCTCTCGTTAATGTCTATGGCGAGTTCTCTCCGTTAGTGTCTATGGCGAGTCTTCTCTCGTTAGTGTCTATGGCGAGTTCCTCCTCTCCGTTAATGTCTATGGCGAGTCTCTCTCCGTTAATGTCTATGGCGTCGGTCATCATTCTCTCCGTTAGTGTCTATGGCGAGTCTTCTCTCCGTTAGTGTCTATGGCGAGTCTCCTCTCCGTTAGTGTCTATGGCGAGTCTTCTCTCCTGTTAATGTCTATGGCGAGTCTCCTCTCCGTTAGTGTCTATGGCGAGTCTTCTCTCCGTTAGTGTCTATGGCGAGTCTCCTCTCCGTTAATGTCTATGGCGAGTCTCCTCTCCGTTATGTCTATGGCGAGTCTCTCTCCGTTAGTGTCTATGGCGAGTCTCTCTCCGTTAATGTCTATGGCGAGTCTCCTCTCGTTAGTGTCTATGGCGAGTCTTCTCTCCGTTATGTCTATGGCGAGTATCTCGCCATCTTCTCTCCGTTAGTGTCTATGGCGAGTCTTCTCTCCGTTAGTGTCTATGGCGAGTCTTCTCTCCGTTAGTGTCTATGGCGAGTCTTCTCTCCGTTAGTGTCTATGGCGAGTCTTCTCCCCGTTAATGTCTATGGCGAGTCTTCTCTCCGTTAGTGTCTATGGCGAGTCACGCAGGCACTGGGAAACTCCGCAGCCGAGCCGAGCCCGGGATAAAATAGTCTGAATATAAACACTTATTTTAAGCATACCGTAGTGATTCAGGATAAGTCAAAAACACGGTTAGGAAAATGGATTCATGATGTAGTTCGTTCGTTCATTTTGAACATAAGTTACGGACTGCAGCTGCTGATACACCGGCGTTCTGTTGCGCGAGCGTCCACTCGCACTAATGCGACCACATACAATTTTAACTCGCACATTCTCAAATAACGGTCGCAGTCTGGAACCCTGCTGTTATTGGAGTTGTCATAAAGAATACAGTACTGCAGTGCTTTATCAATGTGTTTATGCGTTGCGCTAACGCAAACAACTGACTGGGTCATCTGACCAATCACCGCCGATTAGCGTCACGCAAAGGAGGGGTTTGAAAAAATGATTTGTTGAACGAATCATTAGGGAGTCGGCGAGCAAATCAGGTGAAAATAACTGCATATTATAAGACAACAAAAGTGTTTTTTGTCATTGCATGCATGTAAACTGTTGTTGGGGACTCCCAGAACAATATTAGGAACAGGGGGTGGTGATGGAGCAGTGGATAAGACACATGCCTTTGGTGTGAGAGACTCGGGTTCGAATCCGCTGTGAAACACCAATGTGTCCCTGAGCAAGACACTTAACCCCTAATTGCTCCAGAGGCGTGCGACCTCTGAAATATAGCAATTGTAAGTCGCTTTGGATTAAAGCGTCAGCTAAATGAATAAATGCAAATGCAAAATTTTAAATGCCATAATAGGTGCCCTTTAATATTAATGACACTATAAGACCAGCCGCTGCTGACAGAGACGCGATCTCACACGCGTCACATTTCTCACAAATCTATACGTTAATTTAAGACTTTATTTAAATCATTTAAAACTGCTCTTATGAGGACACTCGACAAAACAGACATTTTGGCATAATGTGTGTGTGTTATGGTTTGTTCAAGGCCGAAAGAGAACTCGATACTGACGCACGTCTTTTCTGTGGGGCGTGTGTGTAATAGGCAGGACTTAATACTGCATAATTGCGTTCAATATTTTTAACGCTTTAAACTTTTTTTTTTTTTTTGCAGTGCAGCGGTGGGCAAGTGATGAAACTGGTGTTGCGACTGAACAGCGTGTAACACCGACTATCGTAGCAAGCCGATATCTCAGTCACTGAGCGTTCAGTGAGAGTGTGTTCGGCTGCAGTTCCACACGCTTCCACTAGAGGAAACTCATTTCTGACTCAAGTGTGACTATTTTACAGAACCATTTAACCTGTTCAATCATGTCCATGATTTTCTTTTGTGTGTGTGTGTGTGTGTTTACACCAGGGCTGTCACTTTTGAGAAAAATCACATTCGAACGGATATCGAATAAAGCAATATATTCGAATATATTCGAATATCTACGAGTAGGGATGCACCGATATAAACATTTTGGCCGATACCGATAATTCTTTACATTTGAAAGCCGATAACCGATATATTGGCCGATAAATCTAAATAATTTTTTTTATATACTTTGATAGCCTGTATACATAAACAAAAGGCTCACAATTAAAAGCCTTGTCTCAAACACTTTTAACATAAATCAAACATATACTACAGTATAGCCTTTTGAAGTTAAGATTCCTTAACTTTTCAAATTAATTACACTGGGCAACTTTATTAAAAAATGGTAACACTTTATAATAAGGTTTAATTTTGTTAGCGCATGAACCAACAATTTTATAAGACATTTTAAGAAAGTTTTATCTAGTCAATGCACTGAACTAACATGAACACACATATTTTATTAACTAACAATTAAGGCTATTGCTCTCTGTTAGTTAATGCATTAACAAGTGAGACCTTATTGTAAAGTGTTAACAAAAAATCTATTGCCTAACAAAAAAAAAAAAACCTAAATATTGCAAACAAGTCATTAGATAGGCTAACATTAGGCTGCATATAAAGAAACAAAATGCATGCGATGGATCAATAAAATGGAATCGCCTCCGCACGGACAATAAGGAAATTATTTTAATCAAACCATATCGTTGATGAAAATAATACGAGAACAAAATAATGTTATTAATTATAACGCAATCTTTTTTTTTTTAAAAATTAACTACTTTAATATTGCAGTAGCCTAATAGTAAACATCTTTAATAGCATTACTGTTTAAATGACATTGATGTGTGATCTGCGCGCGCTGAAGCTGAAGAGAACAAGCACCGGGAAACTGAAGAACTTTTCTAGGTTGTTTAAATCCACGAAACGCATGATATGTGAGATTAATCAGATATTTATATTACATCAACTTTATATTACGACTTATCTGCACAAAAGGACGTGAATGCACAATCGAACTTGTGCTGGTCATAATGTGGACTAATCCCTGTTGGACGCGCTATTCCCACAACAACGCGCTGACGGCAACTAAACCCAGAGAATTCACAAAGTTTTATTACAATAGTGTTCTCATTATAATGGCATGTATATGATAGTCCCAATTATAGTTATAAAAGTGCATTGCTGTTTGAGCTGCGCCCACGATGATGATCATCAGAACAATGAAGCGCTGCGCCTGCGCGCGTCGTTCATTAACTCAACCAAACGCATCCTATATTAGATTAATCAGATATATAGGCCTATATACACAAAATAAACATATTACGACTTACAATGGCACAGAATGCTGCGAATGCTCAAGAGAACTTGACTGTGCTCGTCATGAAGGCAAAACGCTCTTTCCACCTCAACACGCTCGTCGCGCTGAAACACTGGCCAACAAGAATTCACAACATGCTTTTACAGTCGTGCTCTTTTTATAATGTTATGAAGCCTATGTAGCAGATTTGTGCTGCACATGTTGCACAGCACTGAACTGTAGGCTATCTTCCTTTTCGAAGTGAATCCAATCATTCAGAATCATCATGGCGAACCGCGCGCATCTCTCAACTGAAGTAAATAATCTATTATTTATCGGCTTTGATATATCGGCCCAATTTTCTTTTCGGATCGATAACGATAACATCAAAAAAGACCATTTATCGGCCGATAACGATAAGTGGTCGATATATCGTGCATCCCTATCTACGAGTAAAATGTAAAAGTTAATGAACAACCTCGATCCATCAGGAAACACATGGTCGCTGAATTTAACTGCGCTTCATGAAGAGTTTTTCTTTTGCGTGAAGAAGCCGTTCGCCGGAGATTTGTTAAAAGATAGTGGAGTATTCAGGATTCATGATACACACATTCATACCAGTATAATAATCCTCCTGGCGCCGGGTCTGGGTGAGTAATTTACTCTCTTACCTTTGTTCTTTGACACTTTAAGACGAGCTGTTGCTGACAGACGCAATCTGACCACACAGAGATGGATCTGACACGCGTCCCATTTTCTCGCAAATCTCTACGTTCATTTAAGACTTTATTTAAATAATTTAAGACTGCTCTTAATTTCATTTGACATAATTTGTGTTATGGTTTGTTCAAGCCCGAGAGAGAACTCGATACTTACACGCGTCTTTTCTGTGGGTCGTGTGTGTGTGTGTGTGTGTGTGTGTAATAGGCAGGAATTATAGCGCGGTGTCTTTCGTCTTGTCTTTATCTTCCATTTTCAAAACAAGCTGGCTATATTGGCTATTATTCGCTTGATTTGGTCATGGGCTTACGCTACAATACGTTTAGAGTGGCCGCTTCTGGATGAGATGGCAAACAATAAATAAAAAGCAATTGATAGACTGTAAAAAATGCGCAAAACATGGCACTTTAAAAACCGGATAGTTTATTTATAGTTCGATTTCGGTTATTTCACGTCATATTCGAATGCATATTCGAATATCGAATAAAAAGTGACAGCCCTAGTTTACACAGCAAGTGCCAAAGCCTTTACCAAGTTTTGTACCATTCCGAAGTAAAGTAAAACATTCTACAAAAACTAAACATAAAATATTTCGGTCCAGAGTGGCTGAAGAGCACTGACGAATGACTGAAGTGAACATGCTGTAATGTGTGTGTAACGCGTGAGACACACACACCCTGCAGGTCGAGCACGAGCAGCTCTCCGCGTGTGTATTCATACGTCCAGTGGCTGAAGGCCAACATGGTTTCTTCCAGGAGGTTCGTCGGCACGATCTCGTCCCCGTTGTTGTTGTTAAACTTGCGGAAATCTCCAGTGATGCACTCCTCGATAGCGAACCACTGACCGGCGGAGTGGCAGTACAGCAGGAACACCTCGAGGAACCTGCACACACACACACACACACACACGCACACGCACACGCACACGCACACACACACACATCAGTGTGTGTTTGAGACCAATGTTCAGCAACATTCTCAACTGGAAAACTGACTGGCGTTTGTTTTCAGGTACCATGCATGGTTTCATAATCTCCAGGTGTGCGTGTGTGTGTGTTTATATATATATATATTATGGGTGTAACGATACACAAAATTGACGGTTCGGTTTTCCCACAGTTTTGATGTCTCGGTTCGGTTCGGTTTAGAAAGCTAAAATTGCTTTTTTTTTTTTTTTTTTTAAACAGTGGTTTAATGAAAAAATTCTCTTTGTCTTTAAATTAATTCAATTACAATTAAACGTTTCACAAGGATTAAAAAAAAATCTGCTAATGCTGTAAACTATATAGGGAGCCGCACATTACTATAACATTAAAGGTTGTAGCCTAGACTTTTAGCATAAATTCAGATGCTATTTATTTTTTAGATACAATAATCAACACACAACACATTGTATGAAAACATGTGAACTGAACATAAGGCAGTTTTTGCATTAACTCTAAGTGTTTTTACTCTAATTTGTTATTGAAATTCACACAGTTGTCATTTTCATGAAAGATATTTTAAACATACATTAAATAATCAAGATATCATTAACAGGCTAAGTAAAATATAATATATAGGCTAACAGTGCATTTATTTAGTGCAAGAGTTCATTTATAGGAACCAAAGTTGTGGACACTGAATCACTTGCCTGTTGAGGTAAATATAATGCTATGCTGTTTTATTGACGTCTTTCCGCTTGATGCCTTTCATATACTGCATCTTTCAACATACCTTCAGGTGTCCATTCTGTAACTGAGGAAGAGATGATCGCGTTTACTCGCGCTGCCGCTTGAAATGAGGAGCTTAGTAGGCCTACAGCGATCTGTCACGCCACATCAAAGAGCGCCATTTATTGTTTGAATTTCGTGATCAAATAGACAGAATTTGAAAGATTACACCTTACTTATTATCGAAAGTAACAAAACACGGAGCTTGTTATTTGGTGTTAATGGTGGTTAGGCTACAAAACTGAATTCGTTGTGTACTGTACACAAGATATGAGGTCCATTGAGCCGGGCTGGGCGGGGCCGGGGTAGCAGGGGGCGGGGAGGGGGTGGGGCCGGGGCGGGGAGGGGGTGGGGCCGGGGTGGGAGGGGGTGGGGCCGGGGTAGCAGGGGGCGGGGAGGGGGTGGGGCCGGGGTAGCAGGGCGCGGGGCATGTTCGGTACGCAATGAGAGTATCGCGATTCGAATCGTGTGTTCTGTATCGCGGTTTTTTCGGTTCGGTTCGAATATCGTTACACCCCTAATATATATATATATACAGTACCTGGGTGAGTGTGTGTGTGTGGAGTGTACAGTACCTGGGTGAGTATGGGATAGTTTTGGGTCGGATCTGATTGAAGGCAAACGTGAGTTTCTGAGCCGCTCTCTGCTGCTGAATCTCCTGTTCACACACACACACGGGTTTATAAACATAGTCAATTATCGATTCCAAATGACATGACAGAAATTGTAGTTAGTACTGTAATCTCGATTGCTCATTTTAGGTCATGTTTCCTGATGGCGTTTGAGCTAACTCCTTCACATTAGTCTGAATTAGGGATGCTCATGTTCACTGTTAAACCGTTAACCGAAAGTAAACATCAGTTAAATGGTTTAACAGTTAAAATGTTTTTGTTTTGTTTTTTGCTGCAAAAAAATGCTATATAGCCTATATTTGTATCTACACGCGCAAGCAAAATAAAGCGAGCAAAAAGAAGTAGCTACTGTGTGGGACCATTTCGACAGAAAGGGTGACGAAGTTACTTGCAAAATATGCTAGACGGGATTCATAGATATATACACTAGATGTATGCGTATATACAAGCATGCGTCAAAACCGCAGCCATCTTGGAACAGGCGTCTCGTCATAGGAAGTAGCTAACGCTGCTGTCGATGATGCCGGACTTCTGTGATGCGTATGGATGTTCACACGAACGAAATCTAGAAACCACACAGCAAGGGATTACATTTCACAAGTAATTTCTTTTTAAATTTCTCTGGAGTCAATGATAAACAGGTCCGTTGGAACGAACCAAAAAAACTAGAAAATCGCATTCATGACGATTTATGGTGATTTTGTTTCCGTTTCCTACAGTGCCGCTGATGCATTAAAGAGGAGGAGCTCCTGTTCCATGATGGCGCCTCTAGTGACGCATTCACTCCAATGAACCGCCGTAGCCAAGGAGACATCTAGAGTATATATTAAAATACAGCAGTAGTGCAAGTACAATGCAATATCACTGGCCAAGCAAACATCCACAAGCAAATGAAAGACGCTTCCCGAAGTTGGCGACTCTAGCGAGACGATATCTCTGTTCCCGGGACATCTGTGCCGTCGCAGATCCAGACTAACCCCACATCATGCAGACCCAGACTAACCCCACATCATGCAGACCCAGACTAACCCCACATCATGGAGACCCAGACTAACCCCACATCATGCAGACCCAGACTAACCCCACATCATGCAGACCCAGACTAACCCCACATCATGCAGACCCAGACTATGCCCACATCATGGAGACCCAGACTAACCCCACATCATGCAGACCCAGACTAACCCCACATCATGGAGACCCAGACTGACCCCACATCATGCAGACCCAAATTAACCCCACATCATACAGACCCAGACTAACCCCACATCATACAGACCCAGACTAACCCCACATCATGGAGACCCAGACTAACCCCACATCATGCAGACCCAGACTAACCCCACATCATGGAGACCCAGACTAACCCCACATCATGGAGACCCAGACTAACCCCACATCATACAGACCCAGACTAACCCCACATCATGGAGACCCAGACTAACCCCACATCATGGAGACCCAGACTAACCCCACATCATGGAGACCCAGACTAACCCCACATCATGGAGACCCAGACTAACCCCACATCATACAGACCCAGACTAACCCCACATCATGCAGACCCAGACTAACCCCACATCATGGAGACCCAGACTAACCCCACATCATGGAGACCCAACTAACCCCACATCATGGAGACCCAGACTAACCCCACATCATGGAGACCCAGACTAACCCCACATCATACAGACCCAGACTAACCCCACATTATGGAGACCCAGACTAACCCCACATCATAAAGACCCAGACTAACCCCACATCATGGAGACCCAGACTAACCCCACATCATGGAGACCCAGACTAACCCCACATCATGGAGACCCAGACTAACCCCACATCATACAGACCCAGACTAACCCCACATCATGGAGACCCAGACTAACCCCACATCATGCAGACCCAGACTAACCCCACATCATGGAGACCCAGACTAACCCCACATCATGGAGACCCAGACTAACCCCACATCATGGAGACCCAGACTAACCCCACATCATGGAGACCCAGACTAACCCCACATCATACAGACCCAGACTAACCCCACATCATGGAGACCTAGACTAACCCCACATCATGGAGACCCAGACTAACGCCACATCATGGAGACCCAGACTAACCCCACATCATACAGACCCAGACTAACCCCACATCATGGAGACCCAGACTAACCCCACATCATGGAGACCCAGACTAACGCCACATCATGGAGACCCAGACTAACCCCACATCATGCAGACCCAGACTAACCCCACATCATGGAGACCCAGACTAACGCCACATCATGGAGACCCAGACTAACCCCACATCATGGAGACCCAGACTAACCCCACATCATGGAGACCCAGACTATCTGTGCCGTTGCAGACACATTGACCTGCTGTTTATATTTGACTAAAAAACTGTCTGATGGAAAGAAATAGCCGTTTTTTTCAAAGCTTCAAACGGATTCAGTGTTTTCTTTTTGTCATCTTAATTAGTTCATTAAGTAAAAAAAATAATTAGTGTAGTTCTGTTTTATGTTTCTTATATATATATTATTTTACTCAGTTTTTCTCTGTTGTCACTGTCAGGAATGCTGCAAGTGCGTGAAAATGTGATGTGAATCCCGGTTGTGTTGTTGATCTGTTCTGCATTTTAAAATACACCCGTGACACTTTTTGTTTGTATTTTTAACGGGTCACAGACACTTGTCAATTTTATTTTAATTTAATTTAATATTATAATCTTATCAGTTAACGGTTAATAATAGGATAAGGAGCGGCGGTTGTCGGTCAAGAAAATTAACCGAAATGAGCAGGGCTCGCAAAATCGCCTGCCCGACGTCCCGGGGCTATTGTGTTTTCCAGTCGGGCAACCAAAATGCATAACCGGCCGGCCCGACGGGCTATCTGAAATAGTGTAATCAAATTCCTCCTTTTATTCACATTATTGACAAGTTATTGTCTTCCAAACTCGATAAAAAACACAAGGTTTCTTCACTAGGATATTTTGCTTTTGAACAGCTCGTGCGTGCGTGGTTGTGGTCAGTCACATTGAGAAACTGTATGTGCTTTTCTGAACGAGAGGACTGTATGTCCTCTCGTTGCTTTTATTCATACGGATTACTTAAACATAGAATATTTGTGTTTTTTTTACATCATTTAAAAATAAATACATGTCTCATGCCAGTGTGGAAAGCATTTGCTGAGTTAGACATGTGAAAGATCATTTTTTGTTGCGTTTCAAGTGAGACGGTAGAACGCGCTTTATTTTCTTTATTTAACGAAAAACACAACATTTAGTTTTTTTACATCATTTAAAAATAAATACATGTCTAATGTCAGTGTGGAAAGCATTTGCTGAGTTATGTGAAAGATAATTTTTGTTGCGTTCAAGTGACGGGTAGAACGCGCACCATGTTTATTTTCTTTATTTAACGAAAAACACAAAATTTTTTTATTTATTATTATTATCACAAATAAAAGAACAGTTTTAAATGCTGTATAACACTTACCTGTATGACAAAAATTGACAAGAGTTATTTGAGTCTCTTTTGCACTGATAAGCATTCACGCTGACCGCAACCGCCGACCTAAAGCAAAATATGACCGCGCAAGTTTTTGATCATGCTGATTTACTCGCAGCACAATTTCTCATGAGTCTGTACACATGATCAATAAAAATTAAAGCTCCACTTTCTCACGAATGCTTTAGTGTGCGTGTAACTGTAAAGCTGCTTTGAAATAAATGTGAGCGCTGAGTAAATAAATGTGACTGGACCATCATTCAGACCATTCTGCTACATAAACAGCATAAAATAATTAGAGCACCATTTTCTTGCCTCAAAAAAGTCTGGTATTATTATTATTTATGTATTGCTACACTTCAATATGTGAATTATTCAGAAAATTAACACTTTTAGCAGATTAACTTTAAAACAGAGACGCTCTGGTTTATGGCTGCTATACATTTTATCTGCCACAAGGTGAAACTGTTTTCAAAACTCCCGATGCTTAGAATATTGTACCGAAACAGTCAGAGAAACATAATGAAAGCTTCAAAGAGTAATTATTTCTCCATCCCATCCGGGATCCAACTGCACGTTCTGAGCGTTTGGGAAAGACAACTGGTGCTTCACCCCTTTATTGTTGTCAATCTTGTTGCTAAGTGACAGATTGCGTGCGCACTTGAGAACATTTCGAACATCGTGTGGGCGCGTGTGACGATGTTAACAGGAGCATGGATTTACGGCAATATTTCAGTTCTACTCGGCCCAAAAAAACAGGTCAGGATGAAGAGACAGACAAAGAAAAACATACAGCCAAAAAGTGAAAGAGTTCAGAAAAATCTGGCTATGAGGCAAAAAGAAAGCGCAGCTTTTTGGTGTCATGGACAAAAGAATTTCTGTGGCTGGAACATGACAAGGTAAACCACACAATGTTCTGTCGAGTTTGTCGTCAATTCCCCACTATTTCTGACTCAACGAGTGTTTTTGTCACTGGAACCAGTCATTTTAGGAAGGATCCCATCAGAATCCATGACAAATCAGTGCATCACAAAAAGTGCATTGGTGCCCAGTCTGCAGTGTCTTTCCCAGAAAGAACACCAATCGCAAAAAACATACTAAAAATGAGCCAAGCACAACAAGAAATCCTGAAAAAACTTTTCAGAACAGCATACTATGTTGCAAAAAATGAATTACCGTTGGCCAAATTTAGCACTCTTTGTAAACTTCAAACAGCAAATGGACTAGACCTTGGTTCCACTTACCACAATGACCATGCTTGCAGAGAGTTTATTGCAGCAATAGCACAAACCCTAAGAGACCAGATTGAAAAGGAAATTCAAGATAGCAAGTTCTTAACCATTCTTGCAGATGGCAGTACAGACACTGGTATCATAGAACAGGAGTTGGTTCAAGTCAGGTATGTGAAAGACAATGGTGACATATCCACATACATGATCAAATGTCAGCCAGTCAAGAGCTCAAATGCTGCAGGTGTTTTAGAAGCTATTGATGAGGCAGTGAGCACCATGGGTATCAGGGAAGACACATGGAAGGAGAAAGTAGTGTGTGCAAACTTTGACGGAGCAGCAGTGATGATGGGTGCGAAAACAGGTGTAGCTGGGAGACTGAAACAGAGGATACCCCACATCATAACAATCCACTGTGTGGCACACAAATTAGAGCTAGCCGTGCTGGATGGTGTGAAAGGCTGTGAGTACCTGGTAAAATTTGAGGATACACTGAAAACCATCTTTAAGATGTACTACTATTCCCCAAAGAAGCGAAGAGAACTGACTGAAATAAGTGAATTGCTTAATGAGAAAGTGGCACATTTCAGTGGAATGAAAAGCACACGGTGGCTCCCAAGCAGGCTAAGATGTCTGAAGGCTGTTGAAAAAAATTACACTTCCACTGTTGTGCATATGGAGAATATGGCAGGAGGAAGTGATATCAAACCAGAGGAAGCTGCCAAAGCAAAGGGGGTGGTGCAGATGATGAAGACTGAGAAATTTGTTCGTTTCCTACATTTCATGTTGGACTACAGCAACATATTATCCATGTGCAGTACTGGTTTTCAACATGACAACTTATACATCACGCGGACCAGTCAGTTGGTTGAGAGCACCACATCACGTTTACTCAGTCTGAAAACAAAACCAGGAGAATACCAGAAAGCCTTGGACACAAAGTTCACAGTGAAAGATGATGGTAGCATGTGCTACTGTGGAACTGACCTCACAAAAAGCCAGCGACCTGCTAGAAGAGGTGAGGGCTCAGACAAGGACACCATTGGTGCTGAGTTACAGAGGATTATTGACAACACAGCAAAGTACATGGACAGCAGATTTAAAAATCTGTCTGAAGAACCTCTGTCTTGTTTCAAAGTTTTTGACCCTTCTACTCTCCCCCACTCCAGAGAAGAGCTGGCAAATTATGGGGACGAAAAGGTGGATTATCTCATCAAACATTTTGCCAGTTTGCTAAATGAGGAAGAGAAGGAGAAAATTCCACAGGAATGGATGGATCTAAAAATGTGGCTTTCAGAGCACCGGGGTATCAAGCAAGATTGCTTGTACAAAGATCTCCTCACTGAGAATCCAGAACACCTTTCTCATATCTTGTTGTTGGTGAAATTAATGCTGACACTAAGTCCATCGACAGCCATCTGTGAGAGAGGATTTTCCTGCATGAACCGAGTGAAAACATCATATCGTACTTCTCTACAGTCTGAAACACTGAATGATCTCATGCAACTCTCCATAAACGGGGAAGAGGTTGAATCTTTTTGCCCCCGACAAGGCAGTTAGTTCCTGGATGTTTTCTGGAATTGGTTCAAGACACCTGAAACATAAAACCCCAGCAAAAAAGAGCAGAGAAGTGGAGATTGATGCACAGGAGGAGAAAGCTGATGGAGATGCTATGCCCTCAACATCGAGTGGCATTTTCTCTGTCACTTCAGTGGAGATCTGCGATTCAGAATCTGACACAGACTGATTCATGTTCCATACTGTTCTCATAAATTTCAGTTCAGTTAGAACCAGACATTTGTATTGATGAGTCTAATTTGATATTTTATATCTGTATTTTTTGATATTTTATATCTGAATGTTGATATTTGAGTTTTGAAATTTTTTTTGATTGATGTTTGGACTCAATTGACCAATTTTCTACAATAAAAATTCTCTCTTAATTTTGGGCTAGTAAAATTCATTTCGGGCTACCAAAACCTGAAGAGTGCCTGCCCGAAGGGCTACCAGCGATTTTGAAATTTTGCGAGCCCTGATGAGCATCCCTAGTTTGAATAGGATCATCTTTCGCCATATTTATAAAAAAATTGATAAAAGTCACTTTTTGTGTGTGTGTGTACCCTGAGACAGAGGTGCAGGACTGTTTCCTCTCTGTAAATGGTCTGCCAGGTGTTGACGACCTCGGGCAGGAAGGACTTGACGATGTACAGGTGTCCGGGTTTGAGGATGTCGTACTCCGACCATGTGCACAGCACCTTGAGCGCGCGCCGCAGACCGCCGCCCATCTCCTCCTTACTGAGGAACTCGATCTTAGCGCACAGCCCGCGCTGAGCCCACGACGACATGCTGTTATTGATGCTGTTCGGGGAGCTCTCCTCCAGCCGGTACAACGGTCACGGGCTCACCTGCACACACACACACACACAGTAATGCAGAGTAGGGTATACACACACTAGGGCTGTCTACATGGCTGAAGAACTAAACTCGAATTTCTTTCTGAAATATTAGCGAAATTCTAATTATATTCTAATTCTAAAGGCAATAATGTTAGAGGGAAGTTGTGTGTGTCTCCTGTGTCCACAAGAGGGCGCACGCGAGCGCAATATAAACCTCTTTTTAAACTGCATTAACTTTTGAAACAATTGTTCTTAAATTAAATATAATTTCCTTAATGTGCATGCAAGGAAGATGAGGTTACAATAGTGTATAAAACTGTGTTTGTGTATCCGTGAGAAAACACTTCAACAGCGTAATGAACAACATGAACACAACAGCAAACTGACATTCAGAAACACACACACACACACCACACACACACACACACACACACACACACACACACAACATCTACATATCATTCATCTCTCTCACACACACACACACACTTTTATTCACTACATATTCATCACACACACCAGACATGTGTACTGTATACTGGCTAAGCTAGTAGAAGCTCACATGTCTCGCGCGCCTCGACACACCTAAGATTCGAATGCAGTTTTTTCTCAAATCCTACGAATATTCGAAATTCAAATTTTTATTTGACAGCCCTAACAAACACCCCCCAGAACTACATGAAACAAACAGCAAAGCATGATGGGACAGGAGGGCAGGAGTGTCTTACCTCGAGGGGGACTGGGGTGAATGGAATACTCTGGGACAACCGCATCAGGTTATTACGCTCCACCGCTACACACACACACACACACACACACACACACACACACACACACACACACACACACACACAGGGCTGATGTCAGAACACGTCACAGACAGCTTCAAACCCAGACCACCACGTCTCAGCCAGTTAAATGACACGTTTAGAGGCTCTCATTAGTGTGTGTGTTTAAGTGAGTGAGGCATTGTGGGTCGGGTTTAAATCAGGACACGTTTATGCTTTCGGGACGTTGAGAGAAACTGACCTGAATACTGATAACTCTCCATGGGCTTGAACGGAGAACCGATCGCTGCTCCAAACACACAGAGCAAAGAATGAGCATTACAACACACACACACACACACACCATGACATCATCATGGTGCCGATCCGATCAGTCGAAGTTCTATATCTGTACGGAAAGCACACTGGCTGCGTTCACATGCACAACCTTTCTTTCAGTCGGACTGAATTTGCATTGATGAATGTGATCATAGTGTTTACATGAACGATTGTTTGTTTGACATTCACACACGAATATAGTTTCCTGATGTCTGCGCTATTTCTATTTCTACGTCATTACGCTATTTCTATATCATTACGCCATTTCCACGTCATTACGCCATTTCCACGTCATTACGCCATTTCCACGTCATTACGCCATTTCTACGTCATTACGCCATTTCTACATCATTACGCCATTTCCACGTCATTACGCCATTTCCACGTCATTACGCTATTTCTACATCATTACGCTATTTCTACGTCATTACGCTATTTCCACGTCATTACGCTATTTCTACGTCATTACGCTATTTCTACGTCATTACGCTATTTCCACGTCATTACGCCATTTCTACGTCATTACGCCATTTCTACGTCATTACGCCATTTCCCGTCATTACGCCATTTCCCGTCATTACGCCATTTCCCCCGTCATTACGCCATTTCCCGTCATTACGCCATTTCTACGTCATTACGCCATTTCTACGTCATTACGCCATTTCTACGTCATTACGCCATTTCCACGTCATTACGCCATTTCTACGTCATTACGCCATTTCTACGTCATTACGCCATTTCCCCGTCATTACGCCATTTCCCCGTCATTACGCCATTTCTACGTCATTACGCCATTTCTACGTCATTACGCCATTTCTACGTCATTACGCCATTTCTACGTCATTACGCCATTTCTACGTCATTACGCTATTTCTACATCATTACGCTATTTCTACATCATTACGCTATTTCCACGTCATTACGCTATTTCTACGTCATTACGCCATTTCTACGTCATTACGCCATTTCCCGTCATTACGCCATTTCCCGTCATTACGCCATTTCCCCGTCATTACGCCATTTCCCCGTCATTACGCCATTTTCCCCGTCATTACGCCATTTCTACGTCATTACGCCATTTCTACGTCATTACGCCATTTCTACGTCATTACGCCATTTCTACGTCATTACGCCATTTCCACGTCATTACCCATTGCTTACCATTTCTACGTCATTACGCCATTTCCCGTCATTACGCCATTTCCCCGTCATTACCATACGCCCTTACCCATTTCTACGTCATTACGCCATTTCCCCGTCATTACGCCATTTCCCCGTCATTACGCCATTTCTACGTCATTACGCCATTTCTACGTCATTACGCCATTTCCTCATTACGCCATTTCACGTCATACGCCATTTCTCCCGTCATTACGCCATTCCTTCCCATTTCCCCGTCATTACGCCATTTCCCCGTCATTACGCCATTTCTCATCGCCATTTCTACGCCATTTACCCATTCACGTCATTACGCCATTTCTACGTCATTACGCCATTTCCCCGTCATTACGCCATTTCCCCGTCATTACGCCATTTCTCCGTCATTACGCCATTTTCCCCGTCATTACGCCATTTCCCCGTCATTACGCCATTTCTACGTCATTACGCCATTTCTTAATTCCTACGTCATTACGCCATTTCCCCGTCATTACGCCATTTCCCCGTCATTACGCCATTTCCCCGTCATTACGCCATTTCTACGTCATTACGCCATTTCTACGTCATTACGCCATTTCTACGTCATTTCGCCATTTCTACGTCATTACGCCATTTCTACGTCATTACACCATTTCTACGTCATTACACTATTTCTACGTCATTACGCCATTACAAAAGTAATGCATTACAGTAACATGTTACTTTTTGTTGTAACGCAGTAGTGTAAGGCATTACTAATCAATTTTCAGTAATATTTTACTCTGTACATGTTCAGTAAGGCTTGCATAACAAGTTACAACAGACTTGAAACAAATGAAAAATGCAAGTAGGCTAAATTACCTGTCCGTGGTCAGTCAATAGCCGCGTGTGGTGTCCAAGTCTGGTAATAAAGACTAAATGGCAGCGTCTGATATATTTGTAAAGCGATTTATTTTTTACAGGAGTGCCGTGAGGTATGATTTCGGCCTCTGTGCTCGCGCTGGCCAGTGGAGAAGCGGCTAATGGTGAAGAAGACTGTACATTCGCGAGATGGACGTATGCGCATTAGGCTATTTGTTCTGTGTTTTCTTTCTAAACAGTTAGGCTATGTTTATGTGGTATTTTTCATGTTTTTATCACGCAATCATGTTTTTGATGCGGTGGTGACGCGTTCATGTAAGGGCGGCGGCGCTGCCGATAAAGCACCTAAAAGCTGTCACAAAGAACCGGCAAAAGCAATGATTCTGAATATGTCAAATATAGCAAGGAGACATTTTAATTGTTTATTAATAAAGTCAAGATGAAGTTGACGATGCTGACTCGGGATCTTCGCAGTAGCTAGTGCACCAGAGAGAAATGCACATTTCATTTCATAAGCAGAGAGCAGTCTGTTTTCTTTCGTTTTGAATTGTTCTGTTTTACACGTAGACATTTCAATATAGATATATTTTTCAGGTCCGTGAATAGGCTACCTTATACGCTGAGTTTCGGTTCATTTATGAGTGAATTGTCCTCCGTGTCGTGATTATTTAGAATTGTCTGCTATATTTAGCCTAGGCCTACTTCTTATTTATAAAATCCAGGCAATTGGTTGATGAAACATTGATTAAAATTAAGATACAATTAATACAAAACGAAATTCACTTTAAAGAAAGGCTTTGTGAAAGTATTAAAGCAGTCTTTTAGTGCCGCTTCAGAGCGCTCGCGTCCTGTAACATTGTTTTTTTCCTCATAAATGCGAGCACGAAACTAAAATAAAATGAATATTTTATGTTCTGTGGAGAGCCAACCCTTCTTCATCCGATTTGCGCAGTGTAATTCACAAAATTACAACAACAAAAATCGTTGCCTCCTAAAAGTTAAAGATTTTTTTTGTCACGCATGACTGTCTATTTCCCTAATATTAAATATAAAATGCATGTTGTAACACAAAGTTGAGATGTTGCCCAGAGATAAAAACAGGTGTCGGAGGAAAATGAGCACGAGAGACGAGAGATGTCGTATTTTCCCCTCGTTTAATAAAATAACTTTACGTCGCACAACTCGTCCGCATACATGGGGATCGAGTGAGGAAAAAGTATACAAAGAAACATCCAACTCTGGTCACAATATAAAAGGAAATAAAAGAAAGAATACAAAAGAGTCGGCAGAGCGGTTCTCTCTTTCCTCACTTGTCAAAAACTAACTGACACGCACATGCGCAGTTCTGATTTTAACTGAGATTGCAATAAAACACAATGTGACCGTTACAATGTGTAGACTGATATTTTTCTAATGTCTGGACTCCTTTCAGGGAGGAGCCTATGGATAAACAGACGTTTCAATATTTTGGTATTAATGCATTTTCTGATCATTTATTTTTCAAGTTTTGACAGCAAATGTCATGTCCATAACGCTGGAATTCCCAAATTTTAAATAATTTATCCTCAACTTGTTTTGTGGTGTAGCCTAGGTCTACGTAGGCTATTTTATAATGTTAAGTTAACTTCAAATAATACTAATATTAATTTAAAGATGTGATAGCATTGGATCTGGTATGGATAACTCTTGGAGTTGGAAGGGGTGTGTCGCGATTCTGCAGGTTCGTGGATCTGAGTGTCGCGATTTAGGCTTCATATCGCATATCGTTAAAGCCCTAGTCATTTTAGAATGTTAAGTTCTACTTCTGTATTGTTATTTTGGTGAAAGTAACTCAAAAGTAATACAGGAGTAATGTAACGCATTACAATTCTGAGACAGTAATATTGTAAGGTAATGAATTACTTTTAAATAACAGTAACGTAATATATAATGTATTACAGTTTGGAAGTGACTTGCACAACACTGGTCATTACGCCATTTCTACGTCGTTACACATGCGCTGTCTTTTCAGTTTTGATTTTCAATCCGATCAAGTGTTTACATGTTCTCTCGATTGGATTAGAAAAGGAATAACACTAAACATTTGATTCAGATCGATTCGCGAGTTCACACTTACAAATGATCAGAGAATAAATGGTTATGCGTATTTGGCGTGTGTCCGGGGGGAGGGCTCCGAGTTTGGAAATTGGGCCCAAACCCAGAGTTCTCCCCCCGTATCTCTGTTTAGGAGGATAACTAAGCAAGTGTGAGGAGATGGGGTGGTGGAGGGATGCTGAAAACTGTCGAGGAATATGGGTGAGTTGACTGTGTGTATTTATAGGCTTTACTCGTGCTGATTGAGTGGACCTGATGATTACTGATTACTGACAGCTGGCTGGAATGACTTGATTGTTTGATCATTAGAACGTGTTCCTCCCGAACCTTAATAAAACATCAATTAAGGTGTTTACATGAAGCCTTTTCAGTCAGTCCGATTACTAACGGATTATTTGGTTGCATGTAAAAGTAGCCAGTGTATGTGTGTGTGTGTGTGTGTGTGTGTGCAGCGCTGAGACAGACCAGCAGGGGTCAGACTTACAGTCCTTGCGTGCGCCCAGGTGTGTGTGTCGGGCGGCGTACAGACCGGCTGCAGCTGAAAACACACACACACACACACACACACACACACACACCACAGCGGTTAGGCATGTTCAGTCAGGATGGTTCTGCATCAGCTGATCATTAGATGAAACACTCACTGTTTGAGATGTCGTCTCCTGGACTCCTGAACACGATGGGAAACGAGGAAAACATTAATGACAAGAGTAAATGGAGTTCTAGTTAGTGACCGCAACAATCATTTATAAAACACAATCACTGCATGAGTTAATTAGTTTCACACACAATGATGTCACGATGAGTTACTCACAGTTTAGTGGATTGAGCTGGTTTACCCTGAGAATAAAAGACAAACAGTGAGTGTGTGTGTGTACATGTACACTGTATAAATGATTTTTATGTTTTACAAGAAAATTCTATTTCAGTCTTTCTACCTCACAATTTCACATTTAATTAAATGTGTTACTTGCTGTTATTTATTTCTTACACGTCATGTCAGAAACAAGGCGAGACCAAAGTGAATAATACAAAACAATAACAAATAGTTTACATTTACATTTAGTCATTTAGCAGACGCTTTTATCCAAAGCGACTTACATCTGAGGACTAGACCAAACAGTCAATGTGAAGAGACAATAGCAACCCAAGAAGTGCTCAAAATACCAAGTTCAAACATTGCTCAGAGTAGCATAAACCAGACAAGTGAGGATTTTTTTTTTTAGTTGTATATGACATTTAAAGTGCTCTATGATGTTATTTTAAAGGCTGTAATGTTGTTCGACGTCTCCTACAACAGGTTAGATAAGAATAAGATATATAAGATATATAATACGATAATGTTAAGCCCCGCCTCTCTGAGAGCTGCTCTGCTGTGATTGGTCAGAGAGCAAACGCTCATTATCATATCTAGAATCTCAGCTCTTGATCACAGTGATACGAACAGTAAACATGGCGTGGGTTTTACCGGATCAATCTCAGAAAACAGCGTCTTCTCCACACGAACAACACGAACCGAACTCTCCCAGTCTCAGATACACTAGTGTTTGAGGGCGGAGCTACGAGACGCTGCTCAGCCAATCAACACCACAGACTGGCATTATGCTAATTAGCCACAAACCTACGTGAGACTGAATCACCGTTACTACATAAAAGGTCAGAAAAAGCATAATAGAAAGAGAAACTAATAGAAGACATTAAGATAGTACATGTTTAAAGGGTTAGTTTCGCCATTTAAGACATGAAGTTGTATGCAATCCTTACCAGCACTATAGTGCATACACACTGACCCACTCTGTAGTCACCTCCCTGGTCAGAGTTCTGGCCGCTAGAAGTTTTTCAAGAAAGTACTCCCGGTTAGTTTCCGGGGCCACAAAACTGTGCGTTTTTACGTGAAAAAATTATTTGCGTTTCAAAGCTTGATTAATTTACCACACAAAAAACACGCCGGGACAAAATTCATACCTCAGTTTTAATCGGCACTATTTTCTTTCCATTTCTATCAATCCGCGCTGCTGTCAACGTCAACAGAGAGCACGTTCGGATCAGCTGTTCCATAGTGTTTACACAATCGATTGACAACGACGTAAAAAGTAGAAAATGAACAATGGTGCGAACTTGTAAATACCCAGGCTGTGACCACAAGAATGTGCCGGGATCACCGTTCAGATTCCATCGTTTTCCTGTTTCGGATATAGCTACAGCTTCGGCTGGTTGCCATCGGCTACTCTGCGGGAGCTAAAATATCCAGAATCAAGGATTATGTGCAGTGGCCAGTTCAGCGAAGACGATTACATCCCCAACCAAGGAGGAAAAAGAAAAAAACAGATTTTAAAGAGTTTTGCTGTACAGTATACCACGGGGTAAGCTCTATTTACTAACTTTATGATCCCATGTAAACTGTACGGTAAACAAGCTGATGTTTAGACTCCAGTGGAAAACACGTGAAAAGATGTCTAATATAAAAACGGTACATGGGATATAGGTACAATTTGCTGAGAAAACTATTGGATTGAACACGCACACAATTGAGGTTTCAGGGCTCTCAAGACACCCCGTCATTGGTGGTTGTTGCCTTAATCTTACCCAGATACAATAGTGAATTATTTTCTGATTGGCTAACAACACCAGATGAGACGCGCTTTCCTGCCGGTCCAGAGTTTTGGGCGCTGCGGCATATTAAATATAGTTTTTCAGCGTGAGAAATGCAATGTGTGGCGGGAGAGCGTGACAAAAGAACGAAATGAGTGACTGTCACACTCAATGCGTGACACTTGAGAGAGCCCTGAGGTTTTGTGTTGCAATCAATAACATTTCGGCATCGGTATACTCCGGTTCATAAAGGTATCCCTTTGGCGTTGTGCTAAAATTACTTTCATCATCATCTGTTCCGTCTGACATTGTGCTAAAATTGGTTTCATCATCAGAAGTTTCGCAGTCAGACATGTTGTCAGCGAGTCGCGCTATAAAACAGCTGATCCGAACGTGCTCTCTGTTGACGCTGACAGCAGCGCGGATTGATAGAAATGGAAAGAAAATAGTGCCGATTAAAACTGAGGTATGAATTTTGTCCCGGCGTGTTTTTTGTGTGGTAAATTAATCAAGCTTTAAAACGCAAATAATTTTTTCACGTAAAAACGCACAGTTTTGTGGCCCCGGAAACTAACCGGGACTACTTTCTTGAAAAACTTCCAGCGGCCAGAACTCTGACCAGAAAGGTGACTACAGAGTGGGTCAGTGTGTATGCACTATAGTGCTGGTAAGGATTGCATACAACTTCATGTCTTAAATGGCAAACTAACCCTTTAAATACATCAGTTAAACATTTGGTTACTTTACTGTTGTAATTATTCTGATTTCTTTTGATTATTTTAATTTCTTCTATGTAAAGGACTTTGAATTAGCATTGTGTATGAAATGTGCTATATAAATAAACTTGCCTTGCCTACTTTGAAATTAATTTTAAATTGACTAGCAATTTCTGGATGTAAATGGTGTTTACACGCATTGTTTTGTTTCCTTTAGAGATGGTGATTGAGTGTTTGACTGACCGACAGCAGATCCTCGTAGCGGGAGACGTCCTCCAGAGACACACGCGTCCTCTCCTGCTTACTGAGCGCTGAAACACACACGCACACACACACACACACACACGTAAAAAGACCGGACGCACACTTAAAGATTATTTCACTTCAGAATTAAAATTCCCTGATAATTTACACTCCTCCACGTCATCCAAGATGTTCATGTGCTTCTTTCTTCAGTGGAAAAGAAATGAAGGTTTTTGAGGAAATTATTTGTTATTTAGTTCTAAATGTCGCTGGTTTGTGTGGATCAGACTCTTATTCCTCGGCTGGGTCGTGTCGAGACTTTGAAGCTGCACTGAAACTCACATTAACCCTTCGACCCGTTGGACTCCATTGAAGAGTCACTATATGGAGAAAATCATGGAGTGTTTTCCTCAAAAACCTTCATTTCTTTTCCACTGAAGAAAGAAACACATGAACATCTTGGATGACGTAGAGGAGTGTAAATTATCAGGGAATTTTAATTTCGAAGTGAACTACTCCTTTAAAATGAGTGTAAAGCAGTTCAGCGTGAGATCTGTGCTCGTGATGTTCACTGGTGTGTGAAACTCACTGGACTCCGGATGCAAGAAGGAAGGGTTTCTGTCGAACTCTGTGAAACCGGCGTACGAGTTCACCGTCCTCATGTGACCCTGCGACCCCGCCTGCGGGAACACACACAACATCCATCGGGACCGGGACACTCCTGAGGGAAGCGTAGCATCTTTAGCATTTAAAACTACACTGACCACATCTCCGGCCTTTCTGGACGGACTCGACTGACGCCCGCTTACCGCACTCTCTCTAGGGAACGACCTCTGACCCTCAGGCTCGTCCTTGTGACCTTTAGAGAAAGATGGCAGAATGAGTCCAGCAGCTTTTACACACTTGATCAGTGGATTACAGTCACTGTTAAATGTTTCCCTCTGGTGACACGGATTAATCCCACGTCTCTAACCAAACCCCCAAACCAGCACCAGCCCGGGTTAGTGGAGTCTACCGCAGTCTCACACACACACACACAACACACACACGACTGCACTTTATTCACTCCCGAGGGACGTTTAGTATAAAGCGACCGGTTGAGATGAAACCACCCGAGGTCAGAGGTCACCCGTCTCACCCTCTCTAAAGGCCCCGATAAACTTCAGACGAGTATCATGGTCTATTGCATAAAGTGTTGTTAAATAAACGTGACCAGATGCTTTCTTAACTGCTGTTTTCTCACCGTTGTCATTTTTGATGCGTTTATTTTGTTATTGAGAAGCACAGCACATATTTACATATTCATCTACATGTGGAAGGCAAATTTATGAAGCAATACGTTACACGTTACTTAAAAAACCAATCCGATTACATAATGAGCGTTACTTGTTACATTAAAAAAATCTAATTACGTAATGAACGTTACTTGTTACATTAAAAAAATCGAATTACGTAATGAACGTTACTTGTTACATTAAAAAAATCTAATTACGTAATGAGCGTTACTTGTTACATTAAAAAAATCGAATTACGTAATGAACGTTACTTGTTACATTTAAAAAAAAACGAATTACGTAGAGCGTTACTTGTTACATTCAAAAAAAATAATTACGTAATGAACGTTACTTGTTACATTAAAAAAGTAATCAGATTACGTAGTTAAAATTACTTGTTACATTAAAAAAGTAATCTGATTACATGAGCGTTACTTGTTACATTAAAAAGTAATCAGATTACGTAGATCATTACTTGTTACATTAAAAAACCAATCCGATTACATAATGAGCGTTACTTGTTACATTAAAAAAATCGAATTACGTACTGAGCGTTACTTGTTACATTAAAAAAGTAATCTAATTACGTAGTGAACGTTACTTGTTACATTTTAAAAAGTAATCTGATTACATGAGCGTTACTTGTTACATTAAAAAGTAATCAGATTACGTAGATCGTTACTTGTTACATTAAAAAAGTAATCTGATTACGTAGATCGTTACTTGTTACATTAAAAAAGTAATCTGATTACTTAGTAAACGTTACTTGTTACATTAAAAAAATAATTGATTGCGTAGTAAATGTTACTTGTTACATTAAAAAGTAATCAGATTATGTAGATCGTTACTTGTTACATTAAAAAGGTAATCTGATTACGTAGTAAACGTTACTTGTTACATTAAAAAAGTAATCTGATTACTTAGTAAACGTTACTTGTTACATTAAAAAAATAATTGATTAAGTAGTAAATGTTACTTGTTACATTAAAAAGTAATCAGATTACGTAGATCGTTACTTGTTACATTAAAAAAGTAATCTGATTACATGAGCGTTACTTGTTACATTAAAAAGTAATCAGATTACGTAGATCATTACTTGTTACATTAAAAAACCAATCCGATTACATAATGAGCGTTACTTGTTACATTAAAAAAATCGAATTACGTACTGAGCGTTACTTGTTACATTAAAAAAGTAATCTAATTACGTAGTGAACGTTACTTGTTACATTTTAAAAAGTAATCTGATTACATGAGCGTTACTTGTTACATTAAAAAGTAATCAGATTACGTAGATCGTTACTTGTTACATTAAAAAAGTAATCTGATTACGTAGATCGTTACTTGTTACATTAAAAAAGTAATCTGATTACTTAGTAAACGTTACTTGTTACATTAAAAAAATAATTGATTGCGTAGTAAATGTTACTTGTTACATTAAAAAGTAATCAGATTACGTAGATCGTTACTTGTTACATTAAAAAAGTAATCTGATTACGTAGTAAACATTACTTGTTACATTAAAAACAATAATCTGATCACGTAATGAGCGTTACTTGTTACATTAAAAAAGTAATCAGATTACGTAGTGAACGTTACTTGTAGTGTGTTACTTTTTACATTAAAAAAGTAATCTGATTACATAATGCATGTAGCTTGTGACTACTTTATAGAAGAATCTGAAGATGTAATTCTAACTAAAAGCAACACTGACATTATTTTTCATGTTTAATACTATAAACCTGATTCTTTAAAGCAATCTATTGTATAAGGTGTTGTATAAATGTAATCAGATGCTTTCTCATCGCTGTCATTTTAGTTTATTTTGTTAATTTTGTTATTCAGAGGAGAGCGCTGCACATATTTACATACTCATCTAAATGTGGATGGCGTTGGGATGTTCGCTAACAGTATATCGTTGCGGAGGTATTTCAAGCCCCAAGCAAAGACCTTCGCGTCAGTATATCGGGGCCTTAACACACACAGGGGCATGCAGAGGGTCAAGGGTCAAGGTTAGGGTGGGGTTATGTGTCATTTATCCCCGATTCCCAGTGGTGGACCGAAGCCAAACCTCCGGTTCTCTGCCTGAGTCTGTGTAGCGCACGTCTGCAGCGGTCATCCTTCACGTAGCGCCGGGGCCGGAGCTCAGGGGCCCGAGGGAGACCCGGGAGCGGTGTGTTTCTGTCTGGCCGGTCAGCGGTGAGGTCTCGCTCTCTAACCTCATCATCATCCTCATCATCAGAGAAGGCATGATTCACGTACCCCTCACACTCGGGCTCACACGTGACCAGCACTGGCAGCCCTTCATCAACACTCTCCTCATACTCACCCACGAAGGCCCCGAACTCCACGGCGCTGTGCGACGGCTCCGTCTGCGAGTGCCTGGAGTCTGCGAGCTGTGACGGCGTGCTGACGAAGAACGTAGCCGATGCCGCAGGAGCGCTAACGAGGCTGCCATGACCCGTGTCTGAGCGGATGGAGCGCCTGAGCGAGTGAAAGCGCGTGAGCGACTGTGGGAAGGCGCAGCTGGAGGATCCCAACTCGACCGGGATCGGAGCGCGTCTATCTGGGCTCAAAGGAAGCTCCACCACCTGATGCCCTTCGGCTCCGCCCCCGAACAGCGACTCTGCTATGCTAGCGGCGGGCGGCAGGAAGCCCACACTGCAGCGCACCAGCGCGCTCGACTTCGAGTGTCCCGTCAGGTCGGGCACCAGGTTCTTGGAGACGCTGAGCTCACGCGTGATCTGGTTGTGCACTTTGCTAGCCTCAGACGCGCGCTGGGCTGTTAGCGCCTTTAGCGTGTCCACCGTGAGCGCCGAGAGGTCCTGCAGGTGTCCGATCTGAGAATCCAGCGTGTGCAAAGAGCGCTTGATGAAGTTCACCTTGTTTCCAACCTCCTTCAGCTGCACACACATCGTTTCCACCCTGAAACACACACACACACACACACACACACATATTTATGTTCATGTAGACTCTTCTCCAAATCTACTTGCACCATATTCAAGTTCTAGTTTAAAAACCACTTAATATTCAGTAATATTATCAATTTAATTGCACTGACACTGATGACGTTAACTAAATTAATAAATTATTAGTGAATCTAAATTAATCTGAAGAATAATGACATATTGTCTTCTGTACATATCTCCCAGACCTGTCGGACGTGAGTCTGATTCTCTCTTCACTCCCCGAGTGAAACTGATCGTCTTTCTCATGGAAGTACGTCTCTACGCACTGCTCCTCGAAATCGTGCAGCTTCTTCTGGTCCTCCTCGGTCAGGAAGAGCTCTGCGGGCAAACAGGGCATCACGTTTAAATCTTTTTTTTAAAAAGGACAAATAAAATTAATACCATACAGCCATATCATTAATTAAATCACTGCCTTTTGAAATTTAATATTAACATCAAGCTATATCGAGATTCCTGGTTTTTGAACCCCAAATTTCAGACATCCTGAAATGATAATTAAGACTATTGTTATACCATTTAAGATTGATATAGATGTATTTATGAGTTTAACACATAAGATTGTGTAACTGTCAGCGTAACGTTGGTGTAAGTGTAACTGTCCATGTAACAGCGTAACCGTCAATGTAACCGTGTAACTGTCGGTGTAACAGCGTACCCGTCGGTCTAGCCGTGTTACCAACAGTGTGTCTAACAGTGTGTCTGTCAGTGTGTCTGTCAGTGTGTCTGTCAGTGTGTCTGTCAGTGTGTCTGTCAGTGTCTGTCAGTGTGTCTGTCAGTGTAACAGTGTGTCTGTCAGTGTGTCTGTCAGTGTGTCTGTCAGTGTGTCTGTCAGTGTGTCTGTCAGTGTGTCTGTCAGTGTGTCTGTCAGTGTGTCTGTCAGTGTGTCTGTCAGTGTGTCTGTCAGTGTGTCTGTCAGTGTGTCTGTCAGTGTGTCTGTCAGTGTAACAGTGTGTCTGTCAGTGTAACAGTGTGTCTGTCAGTGTAACAGTGTGTCTGTCAGTGTAACAGTGTGTCTGTCAGTGTAACAGTGTGTCTGTCAGTGTGTCTGTCAGTGTAACTTAGTTTTAGGCACGTTACTTGGTCCGTAGGTGCTGCTGTCCTTCTTCCTCTTCCTGCAGATGGCCGACAGCACTGACCCCATGTGGCTGAGCAGAATCAGCGGCGGCGGCAGAATGGGCTTGTCGTGATACGCCATGATGAAGTGGTAGCGCTGGTACTTGAACACCAGGTTAGATATGGACTTCACCTGCATGTACACGTTACTGCAGAGAAACGGCACGTCAGTTATCATGACGAACGGAGAACACGCGCAGGCGGGCGTAGTGGCGGGTCACTCACTTGAAGAAGGCGATGAGCAGGTTCACCATCAGTATGTACTGGACGAACAGATAGACGGCCTGCAGGAGCGGCGTCAGCCACACTCCCGCGGAGCCACACAGCTGCTTAGCGTGATCCTCGCTCGAGTTCGCACACACTGCAAACACACACGTCACATGTAACTCAGGCTGATGACATCACTAGCATTACGATGTGCTACATACAACCTTTAATTTTAGCAATGCATTAGTGAATATTGAAATCAACATCAACTAAGATTAATAAATTCTGTAGAAATATTTTTGTTAGTTCATGAGAGTTAACTTATTTTAACAAATGAAACCTTTTTGTAAAGTGTTTTCAGTTAATTTAATGATGTTTTAGCAGATCTTAGGGTTCGGGTTAGTTAGGGTTCGTTAGTTTTCCCCCACATTACAGTCATAAGAATTTGCAAAGTGTTTAAGTGTTTGATTGTAATGTTAGATAAATGGTGTGTTAACGCTAGTTTTGTTCTGTTCTGTGTGCGAGTCTCCAGGGGTTTACCGTCAATCTCGTACGCGTAAACTTCACCGTACATCATCCAGTAGGGCTGGAAAACCACATCTTTGGCCAAAGTCCATGAAGGCTCCTCATTTGGGTACAAAATGGCTTTACGAGGAACCCCGAAACACAGCAGCACAACAGCCATAATGACCACGATATAGAACATGTTGGCCACCTGCGAAAGAGCGAACAAACACGCCGATCGACAACACGTACTCAACATCAGTTCACCAGCAGCGATGGGGGAAGTTATTTTTAAAAGTAATGTTATGATACTGTTGTAATTGCGTTACTTGTTACATTATAAAAGTTGTCAGATTACGTAATGCCTGTTACTTGTAATGCGTTACTAGCTACATTAAAAAAGTAATCTATTACGTATTTGTAACATTAAAAAGTAATCTGATCACGTAATGGCCGTTACTTGTGACATTAAAAATGTAATCTGATCACGTAATGGCCGTTACTTGTAATGCGTTAACAATGTAACATAAAAAACTAATCTGATCTCGTATTTGTAACATTAAAAAAGTAATCTGATCACGTAATGCGTTACTTGTGACATTAAAAATGTAATCTGATCACGTAATGGCCGTTACTTGTGACATTAAAAATGTAATCTGATCACGTAATGGCCGTTACTTGTGACATTAAAAATGTAATCTGATCACGTAATGGCCGTTACTTGTAATGCGTTACTTGTAACATAAAAAAAATAATCTGATTCGTATTTGTAACATTAAAAAGTAATCTGATCACGTAATGGCCGTTACTTGTGACATTAAAAATGTAATCTGATCACGTAATGGCCGTTACTTGTGACATTAAAAATGTAATCTGATCACGTAATGGCCGTTACTTGTGACATTAAAAATGTAATCTGATCACGTAATGGCCGTTACTTGTAATGCGTTACTTGTAACATAAAAAAAATAATCTGATCTCGTATTTGTAACATTAAAAAAAGTAATCCGATTACGTAATGGCCGTTACTTGTAACGCAACACCCACAACACTCTTCCCAAGCGCTCACCATCTTCCCGATCATCATGACGTACGGCCCCGCCTGCTGATTGACAGCCAGGATATCCAGCAGCCGCACGTACCAGAAGATGATGTTCAAGCAGTAAACGATGCGGCCCGCGGTAGACACGCTAGGTTCACCGAAGCGCAGACCGAAGCCCACGAAGAACATCAGGATGGCCAGGAAGTCAGAAATGTTGAAGTAGTCGCTGAACCACACTTTAATCTTCTGACTGATTTTCCCTCCTTCAGACATGAACATCTAGAGGAAACACACAAACACATAATCCTCAGAAGGCAGGGTTAACGTTCAGCTGAAACTTGTTGGATTGTAACAAATGCTGCTCAAATTAAACATTTCTGATATGCCCCACTCAAACATCTGAACACACACACACACACACACACCTCTCGTATCTTCTCCACCGCGAGCGTGAAGATGTACAGAATGACGACCCATTCCTGAGGAGACGGAAGCTCCTTCATTTTCACCAACACCACGAATGAATACAGCATCAGGAACCCGATATAAAACAGCTGCAACACACAAGACTATTTTATACATGCATATGAACACAGTGTTGAGCATGTAGAGTGAAGCTTCATCTCCTCTCTCACACACACACACACACACACACACACAGATCATGTTCAGTCTTCATGAAGGCTCAGTTATACAGTTTAGAGAGATAAATATTATCACGATCAAGCATCACAGAGACGGGAATAAACACAGACTGCATCAGTCTCCTGGATTTACATCAAACGTCTATGAAATCCATCCACCAAATTCTGTGTTAATTTTTCTGTTCTGTGTTTTGCGTCAACAAAAAAATTGTGATAATCAAATAAATTCAATAACTATTTTAAATTATAACCCAATGAAACCGTTCCTTTACTAGAGTGCGTTGCATTTCTGTCATAAGTTTCTCAAGTTAAACCATTTATTTGGTGGTTTTTAGTGAAGAAGTGAGTTTCTATGCGTGTTTGATTTAATGTACAGAGGAACTTCTATTTATTAATCCAAAAATTCGGTGACATTTTGCTTTAGACAGTAAATTCTATTTTTATGACTGGATTCCTAATTGTCTGCATCACAGAACTCCAAGTATCAGTTGTGTGTTTGATCCATCCGATTGTGCAGTTGCTCAAGAATTGTTTACTGTGCCCGAGCGATCAAAGAGTCATGATGATTCAGATCTCACACACACACACACACACACACACACAACAATCATTTGCTTTTCAGAAAATCTTTAATTCACATTCACCTCAACACACTTCAGCTTATGAAAAACAACAGATGAATGATCAACCAGCACTGCACACACACACACACACCACACACACACACACACACAGTTGAAATGTCACTAGTAAACCTTCACTAGTTCTGAGATGTTTATCTGAGTAACACAGTGAGTTTATGCAGGGACGAGTGTCTCTGATACTATCACATGGGAACAACAATCCAGAACACTTATTAAAGAGCACACACACACAGACACACACACACACACACACGCACAGAGAGCGTGAGAAAAGAGTCATACGTACCGTGTTGAACCAGAACTTGACGATGGGCGCGTGGTAAAAGGCATAGAACTTGCGAGTGATGGGTAATCGGCGCGAGCGGACGTGGACCTCCGACTCACTTTTCATTTCTGCGTTCTCATTCATACGCACTTCCTTAAACACATCCTGACACACACACACACAGCTGTCAAAACACTACAACAAATGCAGATGTTCCTCCTCAGGGTTTCGGTCTTGTTTTCCAACACAAATACATACAAATTCTTAAATCAAGACACATTTACTGGAGAAGATATTAAGTCTTGTTTACGGAAAAATTTATGAAAATTAAGTTTATGTTTAAAACAAGAACAAATATCTGCCAATGGAGTCAGAAAAATAAACATAATTCAAAGGGAAAACAAGATTATTTTTCTATTTTTCTGACCTCACTGACAGATATTAGTTCTTGTTTTAAACACAAACTCATTTTTTTTTCAGTAAACAAGACCTAATATCTTCAGTCATTGCTCTTCTCCAGTAAATGTGTCTTGATTAAGGAATGTTTCCATGTTTTCCAGCACAAATAAGACAAAAACACAGATCATTTGTTCCAGCGTGATTGTGCAAGAACACTTGAAAACACACACTTGTGTAAAGATTGACAGTCTCTGTTCTCAGACTCAAGGTGTGTTAAAGATGGTGTGGTGTGTGTGTGTGTGTGTGTGTGTGTGTGTGTGTGTGTGTGTGTGTGTGTGTGTGTGTGTGTGTGTGTGTGTGTGTGTGTGTGTGTGTTCACCATGGGGATGTCGTCTGGGTTCTGCAGGCTGTGCTCGCTGTCCTCCATGCTCTGGTGTGCGTCCTGGGACTGGGGGATGTGGGACATCTCTGCTTTGGTCTTGTACTCCAGCAAGAGGATGGCCGGAGGGACGAGGATGCTCAGGATCACCTGGACACACACACACACACACACGCACACACTGATGCATTCTGACACTTTGGATAAAGGCATCTGCTAAATATGGATGCATATTATTATCAGTGTTATTGTTAGTTTTTTACATTTCAAGTTATTAATTTGAATTATTATTGTGTGTAATTATTCTTTGTGTTTATCTGCACTTCTACAGAATAAACGTATATCCATTCATTTCTGCAAGGGCTGGTGTTTGGATTTTTACTGTTATTGTCATGAAGCAGCATCACTTGTAGTCAAAAACAGCAGTGAATGGTATTTTATTTATATCGTCATTGATATTGTTATCGCAATGAATACCAGAAAATGATGTGTTTGTGTTATCGTACTTCTGCGGGGCATAGTGTGTGTGTTGTGTGTGTGTGTGTGTGTGTGTGTGTGCGTGTGTGTGTGTGAGATGCCCTCTGGTGTTCAGAGGGGTGTGGGTGTCTGTGTGGGTGTCTGTGTGTCTGTGTGTGAGACGCCCTCTGACGATCAGCCGTGCATAAAATAATCGCAGTCTTTGCTAAATCGCAAACGTTTTTGTTGCGATTAATTATGCAACCCTACCAGACATTATCGTGATACGGACTAGTCCGTATCGCCCATCCTCCTGCTAAACGCAGTCATGACTGTCATCGGTGCTGCTGTACCTTGTACCAGGAGTTCTTGCGCATGTTGAGGCGTCCCATCCACATGTCGGACAGCAGCATCTGTGTGCAGGTGTGCGCCACGAAGGGCCGAGCCCGCGACGACACCGCCAGCTTCAGACACGTGGAGTTGCTCCAGTTCTTCAGCTCGTACGTCAGCAGCTTCATGGCCATCGTCTCGTCCTGCCGGAACGACTGCTCCAGCAGATCCACCGCCAGCGTGCCGAACTCACTGACACACACACACACACAATATTTTTAGTTTAACAACTTTATTTATTTTGAGTTATATTGTGTTTTGTTGGTACACTATAATGTCTGCCAAGTAAAAAGCAAATTTTGACTATTTAATTTATGCAATGATGAAAATTTGTCCAAATAAATGAGGGAAAATTCTGTATTTGGCAAAGAGTTTTATTATATTCGGTTTCAGACAAATTATTTATATCCAGATCGATTCTGTTCAGTTCTGAATCAGGCTTCATGTCCAGCATTACTGACTCCTCACCTGGAATACTCCTTCAGCTCCTCCGAGGTGTCGTCCACCACGTCGCTCTTCTTGGCCTCGTAGCCCATGGAGCGCAGCAGCTTGCAGGCCACCAGGGCCTTGGCGGTGGACTCCTCCCCATGCTGCCAGAAGAACAGGGACATCTTCTGCCTCTTCATGAGCACGGCCCACACCAGCAGCTCGTTGAACGGGTACGGGAAGCGCCGAGTCTCAGGGTCATCGATGTCCACCACCTCCTCTCGACTCTTCTTCTTCTGCTGCTCCGACGCAGAGTCCGGCTTAGGGTCGACCAGATGGTTAGAGCAGAGATACACACTCTCACGCTCACTCTCACTCACACGCTCGCTTACACTCACTCTCACACTCACTCCACTCACTCACCTCACACTCACTCTCTCACACTCACTCTCACCACTCACCTCACTCACCTCTCTCACACCCCACTACACACTCACTCACTCACACACTCTCACACTCCACTCACACTACACCTCACCCACACTCACTCTCACACACTCACTCACACACTCACTCACACACCTCACTCACACACTCGCTCACACACTCGCTCACTCACACACTCACCACACACTCACTCACACACTCACTCACACACTCACCACACTCATCACACCTCACTCACACACACTCACTCACAACACTCACTCACACACCACTCACACACTCACTCACACACTCACTCACACACTCACTCCTCACTCCACCCCTCACCACCACACTCACTCACACACACACTCCACACACCTCACTCACACACTCACTCACACACACCCACCACTCACTCACCACTCACACACTCATCCTCACACAATCTCACACTCCCTCCACACTCACGCTCACTACTCATCTCACACACTCACTCACACACTCACTCACACCACTCACTCACACACTCACTCACACACTCACTCACACACTCACACACACACTCACTCACTCAACATCACTACACACTCACTCACACACTCACTCACACACACTCACTCACACACCCCACTCACACACTCACTCACAACACTCACTCACACACTCACTCACACACTCACTCACACACTCACTCACACTCACTCACACACTCACTCACACACTCACTCACATCACACACACTCACCACACCACTCACTCACACTCACTACTCCACTCACACCACTCACTCTCTCTCACACGCTCACACTCTCTCACACGCCACACTCCTCACACGCTCACTCTCTCTCACACCTCACTCACACGCTCACTCCTCTCTCACACGCTCACTCTCTCTCACACTCACACACTCTCTCCACACACCTCACTCACACACTCACACACCTCACTCACACTCAACACTCGCACTCACCCTCACACACTCCTCACACACTCACTCACACACTCACTCACACACACACTCACTCACACACTCACTCACACACTCACTCACACACCTCACTCACCACTCACTCACACACTCACCTCACCACACACTCACTCACACACTCACACACACACTCACTCACACACTCACTCACACACTCACTCACACACTACTCACCTCACAACACTCACTCACACACTCACTACACACTCACTCACACACTCACTCACACACTCATCACACACACTCACTCACACACCACACACTTCCTCACACGCTCACTCTCTCTCACACCTCACTCTCACAACTCACTCCCTCACACACACTCACACTCTCCACACGCTCACACTCTCCACACGCTCACTCCCTCACTCCTCCACACGCTCACTCACACACTCACTCACACACTCACTCACACACTCACTCACACACTCACTCACACACTCACTCCCCACACACTCACTCACTCACACCACTCACTCACACACTCTCACTCTCTCTCACACGCTCACTCTCTCTCACACGCTCACTCTCTCTCAACGCTCACTCTCCTCACACGCTCACTCTCTCTCACACGCCTCACTCTCTCTCACACCGCTCACTCTCTCTCACACGCTCACTCTCTCTCACACGCTCACTCTCTCTCACAGCTCACTCTCTCTCACACCTCACTCTCCTCACACGCTCACTTCTCCTCACATCACACTCCATCTCTCTCACACACTCACACGCTCTGTCTCACTCACACGCTCTCAGCCTCTCACACGCTCACTCTCTCTCACACCTCACTCTCTCTCACACGCTCACTCTCTCACGCTCACTCTCTCACGCTCACTCTCTCACATGCTCACTCTCTCCACACGCTCACATGCTCACTCTCTCTCACACGCACTCTCTCTCACACGCACACACCACACGCACACACCACACGCTCTCAGTCTCTCTCACACGCTCACTCTCTCACACCTCTCAGTCTCTCTCACACGCTCACTCTCTCACACGCTCTCAGTCTCTCTCACACGCTCACTCTCTCACACGCTCACTCCTCTCACACGCTCACTCTCTCTCACACGCTCTCCTCTCACACCCTCTCCTCATCACACGCTGACTCTCTCTCACACGCTCACACTCTCTCCAACGCTCCCCTCTCGCGCTCACTCTCGCACTCTCTCGCTCGCTCTCCTCGCTCTCACGCCTCTCACTCTCGCTCTCACGCTCACTCTCGCGCCTTACGCTCACACTCTCTCTCACTCTCTCTCTCTCGCTCTCACTCGCTCTCACTCTCACGCTTACTCTCACGCTTACTCTCACACTCACTCTCACGCTCACTCTCACTCTCACACGAAACCCCTGCGTTACCTTGGGCTTGTAGGGCTGAGCAGTCTTGATGAAGTGATTGTGTCGTGTTTTCTCCTTTTTATCAGCCTGAATGCTGAAGGACTCATGGGAACTGCTGGCTGTGTGTCGCCCTGATCGCTGACAGAGAAAGAAAGAGAGAGAGCGCATTACATCTTTCATTCTGGTTTGAACACATGAAGACATTACTACCCAAACCAGATGCCCTTTTATGATGGACAGAAGCACTTTAAGTTTCATTTTAAAGTGAACTATCCCTTTAATAGAAGGACTCAAATGGATTGGGCTAAAGAGTGTTTGTGAACATCTGCATCCGGACAGCAGATTCCCAGTGTGAGGTGTGATTCCCTGATTCCCAGTGTGAGCTCTGATTCCCAGAGTGAGGTCTGATTCCCTGATTTCCAGTGTGAGGTCTGATTCCCTGATTCCCAGTGTGAGGTGTGATTCCCTGATTTCAGTGTGAGGTCTGATTCCCTGATTCCCAGTGGAGGTGTGATTCCCAATGTGAGGTGTGATTCCCAGTGTGAGGTGTGATTCCCAATGTGAGGTGTGATTCCCAGTGTGAGGTGTGATTCCCAATGTGAGCTCTGATTCCCAGTGTGAGCTCTGATTCCCAGAGTGAGGTCTGATTCCCTGATTTCCAGTGTGAGGTCTGATTCCCTGATTCCCAGTGTGAGGTGTGATTCCCAATGTGAGGTGTGATTCCCAGTGTGAGGTGTGATTCCCAATGTGAGGTCTGATTCCCAGTGTGAGTGTGATTCCCAATGTGAGGTGTGATTCCCAGTGTGAGGTGTAATTGCCAGTGTGAGGTGTGATTCCCTGATTTCCAGTGTGAGGTTGATTCCTGATTCCCAATGTGAGTCTGATTCCCAGTGCGAGGTCTGATTCCCTGATTTCCAGTGTGAGGTCTGATTCCCAGGTGAGGTCTGATTCCCTGATTCCAGAGTGAGGTCTGATTCCCTGATTCTCAGAGTGAGGTCTGATTCCCTGATTCTGTGAGGTCTGATTCCAGATTCCAGTGTGAGGTCTGATTCCCAGATTTCCAGTGTGAGTCTGATCCGATTCCCAGAGTGAGGTTGATTCCCTGATTCCAGAGTGAGGTGTGATTCCAGTGTGAGTCTGATTCCCTGATTCCCAGAGTGAGGTGTGATTCCCATGTGAGGTGTGATCCTGATTCCAGTGTGAGGTCTGATTCCCTGATTCCCAGAGTGAGGTGTGATTCCCAGTGTGAGGTGTGATTCCCTGATTCCCAGTGTGAGGTCTGATTCCCTGATTCCCAGAGTGAGGTTGATTCCCAGTGTGAGGTGTGATTCCCTGATTCCCAGGTGAGGTCTGATTCCCTGATTCCCAGAGTGAGGTGATTCCCAGTGTGAGGTGTTGATTCCCTGATTCCATGTGAGGTCTGATTCCCTGATTCCCAGAGTGAGGTGTGATTCCCAGTGTGAGGTGTGATTCCCTGATTCCCAGTGTGAGGTCTGATTCCCTGATTCCCAGAGTGAGGTGTGATTCCCAGTGTGAGGTGTGATTCCCTGATTCCCAGTGTGAGGTCTGATCCCTGATTCCCAGGTGAGGTGTGATTCCCCAGTGTGAGGTGTGATTCCCTGATTCCCAGTGTGAGGTGTGATTCCCAGTGTGAGGTGTGATTCCCTGATTCCCAGTGTGAGGTGTGATTCCCAGATTCCAGTGTGAGGTCTGATTCCCTGATTCCCAGTGTGAGGTGTGATTCCCTGATTCCCAGTGTGAGGTGTGATTCCCAGATTCCAGTGTGAGGTGTGATTCCCAGATTCCCAGTGTGAGGTGTGATTCCCAGATTCCCAGTGTGAGGTTGATTCCCAGATTCCCAGTGTGAGGTGTGATTCCCAGATTCCCAGTGTGAGGTGTGATTCCCAGATTCCCAGTGTGAGGTCTGATTCCGATTCCCAGTGTGAGGTTGATTCCCAGATTCCAGTGTGAGGTGTGATTCCCAGATTCCCAGTGTGAGGTGTGATTCCCAGATTCCCAGTGTGAGGTGTGATTCCCAGATTCCCAGTGTGAGGTGTGATTCCCTGATTCCCAGTGTGAGGTGTGATTCCCTGATTCCCAGTGTGAGGTGTGATTCCCAGATTCTCAGTGTGAGGTGTGATTCCCGATTCCCAGTGTGAGGTGTGATTCCCAGATTCCCAGTGTGAGGTGTGATTCCCAGATTCCCAGTGTGAGGTGTGATTCCCAGATTCCCAGTGTGAGGTGTGATTCCCAGATTCCCGTTGAGTGATTCAGATTCCGTGTGAGTGTGTTCCAGATTCCCAGATTCCCAGGGGTGAGGTGTGATTCCCAGATTCCCAGTGTGAGGTGTGATTCCCAGATTCCCAGTGTGAGGTGTGATTCGCAGATTCCCAGTGTGAGGTGTGATTCCCTGATTCCCAGTGTGAGGTGTGATTCCCTGATTCCCAGTGTGAGGTGTGATTCCCAGATTCCCAGTGTGAGGTGTGATTTACCCGGCTGTTCCGTGCAGGTTGTTGTAGATGATGCGGAAGCGTTTGCGTGTGTAGTTGCAGCGATACGTTCCTCCCATCAGGAACTCGATCACCAGACCCACGTCGATCAACGTGATCTTATAGTTGGGCGGGAGGTTTCCCTGGACACACACACAGACACACACATACACACACACTCAACGTCTCTCTCTTACAGCCGCTGGTTTGGAGAAAGACACACACGTGTTGCTCCTCTTTACCTGTTTGACGTCTCTCACCAGGTGATAGAGCGTTGGGTTGGTGGGAGTTTGTTTCTGTGAGAATATTAACGTTCAGAAGTTCAGTTTAAACTCAAGAACAACATATTATCTTCACATGTATCATTTGAAGTGTGTGTGTGAGTGTGTACCGTGTTGTAAAGCTCCTCCAGACGTGTAATCGTGAGGAATCGGTGCATACTGACGCCATTCTCTATCAGTAGTTTAACAAACTCCACACGGTCCATCACTAACGCATCCAACATCGCCTGCTCGAGAGAACCAACCTACACACACACACACACACACACACACACACACACACACACACACACACACACACATCAAATGCTCAGAACTATCATTCAAAAATCACCAGCAAAGATATTTTAAGAAATGTCATTTTTTTTGTCCATATAATTAATGATTTATATAATATAATAAATAATTTAGTTTCATTTTTTAAACCAAATCAACTTACAAAAATTTAAGCTACTAATTAAATGTTAACATAACTCTATAAAAAAATGCAAAATTATAATGTAAAAATAATTTCAAAATTAAGCATAAAACTTTATAAAAATGTATTAAATCATAAAAAAAAGTTTTAAAAAAAAGTTTGAAATGTATTAAAAATCAAATAGTAATATATTATTGTCACAATCTCTTGAATAGATCATAATCCCACAATACTAGTGTCATGTTATAGTTAGTGTATCAGAATGTGCTGTGAAAGGTCAGGAGGTCATCTGTGTGTGTTTACTACAAACACTAAAACAAGTGTTTATCTGCACACACACACACACACACACACAGGTACAAACCAGCAGCTGTTGTCCGTAAACAAACACGTGGTCTTTAGCGATGTCCACGCGATCCCACGCCAGAGTCAAGACCAGCTGATCGAAGGCCGTCACGTTCGTGCCTATGAACACACACACACACGATGGAGTCTGAATCTTGTGTGAGTTTAGACTTTGATAGTGTTTCTCCTCAAACTGACGTGAAGTAAATGTTTGAGCATCTGATCGTTTCATCACACACTGCATTCAACCATCATCATCTACTCTAAAAAAACATTTAATTCACCTTCAGAACATAGAGAGAATTTTAATATTCCTGTCGTGTGTGTGTGTGTGTGTGTGTGTGTGTGTGTGTGTGTGTGTTGTGTGTGTGTGTGTGATTTTTCATCGTTCATCAGCTGGAGAAATACTCATTTACTCATTCTGAGATTCCTCTGTCTCATCATCGTGACTCTGCTATTCGGGTCTCCGTTGGTTCATTTAGAAACAGAAAACGCCTACATTGTCTCACACACACACACACGCTTACACACACACACACACACACACACACACACCAACAGGTCATTCCACACTGACCTTTGAGCAGAGCCTTCAGGATCGCCACATCGATGTCCTGATGGTCCTCAGAGCCCACAGGAAACACAGTGATCTGAGACACACACACACACAGGGTCAAACACGCATGTGTCACTCATAAACCAGACCTTATTGACCAAACACTAAGTGAGTGAGTGAGTGAGTGAGTGAGTGAGTGGTGTGTGTGTGTGTGTGGTGTGTGTGGTGTGTGTGTGTGTGTGTTGTGTGTGTGTGTGTGTGTTAGCGTGTGTGTGTGTGTGGGTGTGTGTGTGTGTGTGTGTGTAAGCGTGGTGTGTGTGTGGGGTAAGCGTGTGTGTGTGTGTGTGTGTGTGTAAGGTGTGTGTGTGTGTGTGGGTGTGTGTAAGCGGTGTGTGTGTGTGTAAGCGTGTGTGTGTAAGCGTGGTGTGTGTAGGTGTGTGTGTGTAAGCGTGTGTGTGTGTAAGCGTGGTGTGTGTGTGTAAGCTGTGTGGTGTGTGTGTGTGTGTGTGTGTGTAAGGTGTGTGTGTGTAGGTGTGTGTGTTGTGTGTGTGTGTGTAAGCTGTGGTGTGTGTGTGTGTGTGTAAGCGTGTGTGTGTGTGTGTGTGTAAGCGTGTGTGTGTGTGTGGTGTGTGTGTGTGTGTGTAAGCTGTGTGTGTGTGTAGGTGTGTGTGTAAGCGTGTGTGTGGTGTGTGTGTAAGCGTGTGTGTGTGTGTGTGGTGTGTGTGTGTGTGTGTGGTGTGTGTGTGTGTGTAAGGTGTGTGTGTGTGTGGTTGTGTGTGTGGTGTAGGTGTGTAGCGTGTGTGTGTGTAAGCGTGTGTGTGTTGTGGTGTGTGTGTGTGTAAGCGTGTGTGTGTGTGTGTGTGTGTGTAAGCGTGTGGTGTTGTTGTGTGTGTTGTGGTGTAAGCGTGTGTGGTGTGTGTGTGTGTGTGTGTAAGGCGTGTGTGGTGGTGTGTGTGTGGGTGTGTGTGTGTGTGTGGTGTGGTGTGTGTGGTGTGTGTGTGTGTGTGAGCGTGTGTGTGTAGGTGTGTGTGTGTGTGTTGTGTGTGTAAGCAGTGTGTGGTGTGTGTGTGTTTTGTGTGAAGCGTGTGTGTGTGTGTGTGTGTGTGTGTGTGTGTGTGTGTGTGTGTGTGTGTGTGTGTGTAAGCGTGTGTGTGTGTGTGTGTGTGTGTGTGTGTGTGTAAGCGTGTGTGTGTGTGTGTAAGGTGTGTGTGTGTGTGTGTGTGTGTGTGTGTGTGTGTAAGCGTGTGTGTGTAAGCTGTGTGTGTGTGTAAGCGTGTAAGCGTGTGTGTGTGTGTGTAAGCATGTGTGTGTGTGTGTGTGTGTGTGTGTGTGTGTGTAAGCGTGTGTGTGTGTGTGTGTGTGTGTGTAAGCATATGTGTGTGTGTGTGTGTGTGTGTGTAGTTGTGTGTGTGTGTGTGTGTGTGTGTGTGTGTGTGTGTGTGTGTGTGTGTGTGTGGTGTGTGTGTGTGTGAGCGTGTGTGTGTGTTCACCAGCTCTTTGTTCTTCATGCACTCCATCAGTGTCTGGAACAGACGCAGAGCGTCACTGTGGCTGAAGTTGAACGTTTTCTTGATTGTTGCAATGATGTCGGCCTCAACGCCATCAGGCAGTGCGCTAAACACACACACACACACACACAGTCTTTAAGATCTCAATCATTCAAACATTATAGAATAAGTGATTGAGTGATCCTTTATGCATTACATTTCTGCAACAGAATCACAATAAAAAGCATATAGACTCGCTCGCAGAAAATGCTGGTTCTAGAGCAAAAGATTTTAACGAGCAGGAAATGATAAAATCACTAACACATCATGAAACTAACAATCAGAATTCCCACACCTTGGTTAACTTCAAACTCAAGGACCTTTCAAGGACTTTCCAGGTCCAATACCCTCAAATTCAAGGACTCAAGCCCAATTTATACTTCTGCGTCAGACTCCCGCCATAGCTGTGCCGTAGCTGTGTGTAGCGCGCGTAGCCTTCAGCGTACCTGATGCGCACCTCTCTGAAAATGTGACAAAGCATCAATTGTACGCGGACCGCAAGCGCTGTGATTGGTCTGCTTAAACCCGTCCCTCGGGTTACCTTGTAAGATACATTGTTACAGTTTTGCGCGCGTGAAAGTCATGGCAACGTACAACAAAAAGTACCTCACGCGGAAAACACTTAGCGTAACGTGTAAATGCGTGTAACTAACGTAAATCAAGCCAGCAAGTGTGTATAGGCCACGGAGTGTTGGCGAAATAACATTAGTGGACCGGAGGAAATAATATGGAATTTTTTACAGAAAACTTCTTGCTCAAAATAAACTCAAGCACTTTCAATGACCTGTATCTATGTGTGTTTATTTTCAAAAATGCTCCAAGGCCTTGAAATCTTTTTTTCATATTCACAAACTTTCAAGGATTTCAAGGACCCGTGGGAACCCTGCATATACTGATATCTCTACAATCGTCTCATCAAGTGCTTTCATCACAGCTTCTCTTGTTCTCAAAAATCCGTGTCAGGACCGTGTGTGTGTGTGTGTGTGTGTGTGTGTGTGTGTGTGTGTGTGTGTGTGTGTGTGTGTGTTTGTGTGTGTGTGTGTGTGTGTGTGTGTGTGTGTTGTGTTACCCGTCCTGCTCCGTCTGCTTGTGCACGTATGCCAGTATGTCAGCGGCGCGCCCCGTGCCCTCACACACCACCACCGGCACCGGCGGGCTCTCCTGCAGATACTCCAGCACCGTCAAGATCACGTTTGGACCTCCTTCAAAGATCAGAGCCACGACAGGGACACCCTGACCGATGCCTGCACACGTACACACACACACACACACACACACACACACACACACACACACACACACACACACACACACGCACACACGCACACACGCACACACGCGCACGCACACGCGCACACACACACACACACGCACGCACGCACACCACGCGCGCACACGCGCACACACACGGGCACACACACGCGCACACACACACACGCGCACCAAGCACACACACACGCACACACCACACGCACGCACGCACGCACCACACGCCACGCCACCACGCACGCACACGCACGCACACGCACACACACGCCACGCACACACACCACGCGCACACACACGCGCACACACACGCGACACAACACACAACGCGCACACACACGCGCACACACACGCGCACACACGCGACACACGCACACACACACACGGAGTTACTTTACACATATACTGTGTAATATATAAATACATGGTAAATTCACATATTATATATTTATATGCGCATTTGCGTGTGTGTGCGCATAAGAGTGTGTGTGAGCGCGAGCGTGTGTGGGTGAGAGAGTGGGCGAGAGATAGGGTGAGCGAGTGAGTGAGTGTTGTATGAGCGTGCGTGAGAGAGAATGTGCATGTGAGTGAGTGTGTGAGCGAGATTGAGTGAGAGAATGAGAGTGAGTGTGAGTGAGTGAGTGAGTGAGTGAGTGAGTGAGTGAGTGAGTGAGTGAGTGAGTGAGAATGTGCATGTGAGTGTGTGTGTGTGTGTGCGTGTGTGAGAGAGAATGTGCATGTGAGTGAGTGAGTGAGCGAGCGAGTGAGAGTGACCGTAAATGAGTGAGAATGTGCATGTGAGTGAGTGTGTGTGTGTGAGTGAGAGTGTGTGTGAGCGTGCGTGAGAGAGAATAAGCATGTAAGTGACTGAGTGAGCGAGCGAGTGAGAGAGAGTGAGTGAGAGAGTGCAAGAGAGAGTGAGAGGGGGAGGAGCGAGAGAGATGTGCATGGAGTGAGTGTGTGTGTGTGTGTGTGTGGTGGTGTGTGAGTGTGTGTGTGTGTGTGAGCGTGCAGTGAGAGAGAATGTGCATGTGAGTGAGTGAGTGAGCGAGCGAGTGAGAGAATGAGAGAGAGTGAGCGTGCGTGAGAGAAAATGTGCATGTGAGTGATGTGCAAGTGTGTGTGTGAGCGTGCGTGCGCGCGTGTGCGTGCGCATGTGTGTGAGCGTGCGTGCGCGCGTGTGCGTGCGCATGTGTGTGTGTGTGTGTGTGCCTCACGTGCGTGTATTCTCTGCAGGTTAATGTGTTTCTCCAGCTCTCTCCTGAGTTTGACTTCAGCTCCATATTTCCCGACGGTCCCGTCGTCCACCAGGATGAAGTGAGAGTGGAAGTTATTGAGCACGTTGAGTTTACTGAGAGGATTCAGCAGGGTCTGATACGGCGCTACAACCTAACACACACACACACACACCACACACACACACACACACACACACACACCACACACACACACACACACACACACACACACACACACACACACACACACACACACACACACACACACCACACCACACACACACACACCCACACACACACCTTGAGCTGATTCATGATTTCATTCGGAAGGTCCTGAAACTTTCTTATGTGTGATTTGAAACACTATTTATTTCTGATTTGAGGTACAAACTGTCCCAGCTGTTTGTTACGGTAATTGTTTCTGAGAGTCTCATTTATTTTATAAAAAAAAAAAAACAGTAAAATTGTGAAATATGATTGTAATGTAAATCAGCTGTTTTCTATGTGAATATATAGTAAAGTGTCATTTATTCCTGTGATCAAAGCTGAATTTTCAGCATCATTACTCCAGTGTCACATGATCCTTCAGAAATCACTATAATATGATGATTTGATGATCAAGAAACATTTATGACTATTCTCAATGTTGAAAACACTTCACGGTTTGGTCAAAATCGTGATGCATTTAATTTCTCAGGATTCTTTGATAAATAGAAAGTTCTAAAAAGTTCAGCATGTATTTTGAATAAAGGTCCCCTGACATGAAAATTTCACTTTCTGAGGTTTTTTAACATTAATATTAGTTCCCCTAGCCTGTATTTGGTCCCCTCATGTCTAGAATTTTCAATCGGTGTAAACCGAGTTTTGGCTATCTTTCTGAGAGCTGATCTTGAATCTCCTCCTTATGACGTCATAAGGAGGAAAGGTTACCTCCCCTTTCTCTGCTTTTCCCGCCCAGAGAATTTGGCTCGTCCATGAGAAAATGAGCTAGGAAGTGGAACGCGTGAGCGTGATTTGAGTTTTTCCTCGAGAGACATAATGGCTTGCAAATGAGCGAAGCATGGCAGATGATCAGTGTTCGGAGTACAATTTTTTACAAATGATCACAAAAGTCATCCGAGCCTCTGAAGAAACAATGGGTTAATTTTATTTTCTCTGGAAATGCGCCGACACAACTTCCCAAAGTTTTGACTGGTCCAAACATTTCACCGACGACCGTTTCCTCAACTTTGGCCAATACAGAGCTGGCCTCGATGAACGTCTGAAAATAAATCATCGAGCTACCAGGCAACAATTCAAGTTCAAGTTCAGACAGGTAATCTTTCTCTCAAAATCATTCAATACTGTGTATGCATCAGTAAGTCAATCCAGTGACTAAAATATCATCTTCACATCGTTTCTTTTAGTAGGATGAAAATAATCTTATTTAAATTGTGAACAAATTATACAGAACGCGATCAAAGAACAATCTTTCCACACGCGAGTTTATCGTTATGAAATCAATGACACACGTTACACTGCACCACGAAGCTCTTACTGTATGTACATCATCGTGTTTGTATTGGTGAAAGCATAGAGAGAGTGCAGAAACTGCTTTGCAATGATAAGATCTTCATTCTCGCGATCAACAGACTGTCATCTGCTCAATGCTCATCACGGCAACATTTTGTGTGATGGGAATAGATCTAACGATTCGTTAATCTCGATAGCTGTAATAGTAAAAACGTATAATAGCTGTAGTAAAGGTATTCGAGAGACTATCACATGTAATACGTAGCTATTTCATATGCTACACCCCGCAGCATGGGCCGGCTACACTGAGTACCACAGCAGCCAATCACAGCAGAGGCCGGCTACACTGAGTCCCACAGCAGCCAATCACAGCAGAGGCCGGCTACACTGAGTCCCACAGCAGCCAATCACAGCAGAGGCCGGCTACACAGTCCCACAGCAGCCAATCACAGCAGAGGCCGGCTACACTGGCCCACAGCAGCCAATCACAGCAGAGGCCGGCTACACGAGTCCCACAGCAGCCAATCACAGCAGAGGCCGGCTACACAGTCCCACAGCAGCCAATCACAGCAGTGGCCGCTACACTGAGTCCCACAGCAGCCAATCACAGCAGGCCAGCTTACACTGAGTCCCACAGCAGCCAATCACAGCAGTGGCCAGTTACACTGAGTCCCACAGCAGCCAATCACAGCAGAGGCCGGTACACTGAGTCCCACAGCAGCCAATCACAGCAGAGGCCGGCTACACTGAGTCCCACAGCAGCCAATCACAGCAGAGGCCGGCTACACTGAGTCCCACAGCAGCCAATCACAGCAGAGGCGGCTACACTGAGTCCCACAGCAGCCAATCACAGCAGTGCCGCTTACACTGAGTCCCACAGCAGCCAATCACAGCAGTGGCCAGTTACACTGAGTCCCACAGCAGCCAATCACAGCAGTAGGCCGGCTACACTGAGTCCCACAGCAGCCAATCACAGCAGAGGCCGGCTACACTGAGTCCCACAGCAGCCAATCACAGCAGTGGCTGGTTACACTGAGTCCACACACATCACAGCAGTGCTGTTACACTGATCCCACAGCAGGACACGCCCCTTCAAACAGAGTGTTCAAATCAGAGGCAAAAATCAGGCTAGGAAAATGCCTTTTATTTCTAAATTATGACTATTTTTTGATCTAAAAAACATACTAACATTATAAGGGACACCCAGGAAACATTATAAAATAATAAAATAACCCCATGTCAGGGGACCTTTAAGAGTCTTTTGTAACATTATAAATGTCTTTACGGTCACTTTTTATCCATTTAATGTATCCTTGATGAATTAAAAAGATAGTGTTCCCAAACACAAAAAAATAATCTAATAAAAATCATCATTAAACTCAGTGAATGAATGTCATGAATCAAAATCAAAACCGTCCTGAATACAGGTTTCAGTTTCTTTATTTTTCTCCTCTCTTGGTTCTGTGTTCAGTGATATTCAGTGTGTGTGTGTGTGTGTGTGTGTGTGTGTGTGTGTGTGTGGTGTGTGTGTCTCTCACGTCTCGTCCGATGAGGTCGTTCCTGTTTTCGATCACTCCCCAGGGAGCGATTCCCACAGTGCAGATCTTACGCGCTGATCTGGACAGATGTTCCTTCAGAGCGTCGCCCACATGTTTGGCCACACCTGGAAAACACAAAGCAGTTACAGTGACCCTCGAGGGGTCGTGACCTCTCACTGCAGCGCGCGCGTGTGTGTGTTTAGAGACGCTGTGTGTATGTAAACACTAATAAAGCACTTCGACCTGATCTTTAAACTCAAATGACAGTGATTATAATGAGAGTTAATCCTGTAACTGCTGTTGTGAACAAACACACTCTAAATTAGGGGTGGCACGATCCGCCTTTTTTGCCTCCGATACCGATACCTGGGACTCAGTATTGGCCGATACCGATCCGATCCAATACTAAAATAATAATTAAAAAACAGTGCCAAATTACCTAATAAACTGTATCTGTATGCCTCACTGTGGGGAAGAGACTGTGATTATTATTTTGTTAAAGGCATCAAAGCTTGACTTAAACATTATTTTCCTTACTTTGTAAAACAATACAGACAAAATATATACTATATAATTAAAAGACATTTATTTTAAAAATTTAAGCGAAACTTTTTAATGAAGCAGCAACATATGATAGATTGGACAGAACAACTAAGGCTATCAATAAACTGCCATTGTGCAAAAGTATTGTAATATGAAAGGCTCCAATTCAGAGCGGCACGACACACTTAGGCGCATCCCGTGCACAGAATGATGCGCTCGAAGCAACATGGAGTCACGGCGCGCAGCACTTCGCATTGAAAAGTTCAAAGCACAAAAGTAAGATATACATATATTTCTTTATTTATTCATTATTTTGAGCCTTTTAACAGTTTTAAATTACAGTTAATGTGCGCGTGAAGAGCAATTATATCGCTCTCTACTCCAGTGTTGTGATCACTGATCAGTTGTGTTGTGATCTATCAGACACCCGGTAGAAAGTAACATGTGAAACTCCAGCACGTTAAAGTCCTTTTATGCAAACCATAGACCTTTATCTACAGATCTACAGTAAAATTAATAGGAACATTGACTCATCTTGGAGACAGTTTTATCATGTTGACTGTTTTACCCAAGTGCGACGCGCTGTTTGACGCTGAATGGAGAATGACTGACAGCCACAGCGGAGGGAAGCACTTAGGTGAAGATTAACGATTTAAATCTGTACCTCACATTAAACTATTTGTAATGGCTTTAGACAAATTGGAATATAGTACACGAAACATTATAGTGCTTTATAATGTTTTTGTGCCTTTTGTGTTGTATAACAATAACATTCGTAGGCTACAATATCAGATCGGATTTGGATGGTCTCGTCTGGCGATACCCGATCCGGCAAATATTGGTAGTATCGGAGCAATACCGATACTGAGTATCGGATCGGCGCACCCCTACTCTAAATCCAGCACTTTTATAAAAGGCATCCCTTCTTTCATTCTTTGCTAAAACACTTGAGTCGTTTTCAACCAAGTATTTACCTTTCTTACAACCAGTCTGGCACTCAACTGACACAGTTAACCACCAGATCCTGCTGTCAAACTTAATGATGAACCCATCATCTCAGGAACTCCGATAGTTCAGGTCTGACCTCTCAGCAGGTCCTTCAGGGTGTCGTGGAGGGGTGAGGCGTCTAAGACCAACATTTAGCTACTGGAGTGCCTCAGTGCTGGGACCGCTCTCTTCTCATCTACTGTCATCATATGTCTGTCATTCAAACATGTTTATCCATCACTGTATCATAGCTATGAGTGCTCAGGGCTCGTGCTGGACGCTCTCTTCTCCACTATGTCACACTATGTCTGTCATCAGAACATGGTTTATCCCATCACTGTTATCATCTAGCTACTGGAGTGCCTCAGGGCTCAGTGCTGGAACCGCTTCTCTTCACCGTCTACATGTTTTCCCATCACTGTTTTGCTGATGACACAACAACTCTACCTCTCAATCTGGGAGCTGCTCACATTTCAGCCTGACTGAAATTTCTTACTGGATGAAGAAACATCACCATCAACTAAACCTTGTGAAGACAGAACTGCTCGTGTTCTTGACCAACCCAACACTACACCACAACTTCCCCATTCTGCTGTAGGTTCATCATACATAACTCCATCCAGGACAGCCAGGAACCTTGAAGTTGTGATTGATGATCAGTTGAACTTCACACAGAACACATTGCTAGAACTGCCGATCCTGCAGATTTGCCTTATGCAACATTAGAGGATCAGGTCCATCCTATCGGAGCTGCACAACTCCTTCTCCAAGCTCTTGTTCTCTCCAGTCTGGACTATTGTAATGCTCTCTCCTTCCAGCATCACTGTCAAACCTCTGCAACTGGTCCCAATGCTGCAGCAAGAGTGTGTTTATCGAGCCGAAGAGACGCACGTCACTCTCCTCATAACCCTGCACTGGTGTTTTCCACTGGCTCTGATCCTCTACACCAGCTTTAGCAATCTTCAAGAAACGGCTGAATACGCAATACGACACCTGTAAAAAAACACCTTGCTATGTGTACTGTGCTAGTCTAACTGAGACTGAGACTCGTCACAGCACTTGCATATTGTTGCCCTATTTTGTAAACAAACTCAGCGAAACCCTGCGTGTGTGTGTGTGTGTGTGTGAGTGAGAGACCTGTGTTGACCCCTCCGGTCAGGATCCAGGCCCCGGTGGTGACGGCAGCTTTAATCAGCCCTTTTCCCACCACCTGTTTGATGCGCGGATGCAGGTCGAAGTTCTGGATTCCCCCATGAACGCTGATGACGATCTTCGGCAGCTCCATCTGCCACTCCTTCAGCATGAGCCGCAGCACAGCCTCCGGGCGCGAGTCGTAGGAGAGGCGCAGATACTGCGGACACACAACACCGATAACATCAGTGCGTGTGTGTGTGTGTGTGTGTGTGTGTGTGTGTGTGTGTGTGTGTGTGTGTGTGTGTGTGTGTGTGTGTGTGGTGTGTGAGTGAGTGAGTGAGTGAGTGAGTGGGTGGGTGAGTGAGAGTGAGTAGGTGAGTGAGTGAGTGGGTGGGTGAGTGAGTGGGTGGGTGAGTGAGTGGAGTGGTGGTGAGTGAGTGGTGAGTGAGTGAGTAGGTGAGTGGGTGGGTGAGTGAGTGGTGGGTGAGTGAGTAGGTGGAGTGAGTAGGTGAGTGAGTGAGTGAGTGAGTGAGTGAGTGAGTGAGTGAGTGAGTGAGTGAGTGAGGTGGGTGAGTGGGTGGGTGAGTGGGTGGGTGGGTGAGTGAGTGGGTGGTGAGTGAGTGAGTGAGTAGGTGAGTGAGTAGTGAGTGAGTAGGTGAGTGAGTGATAGGTGAGTGAGTGAGTGGTGAGTGAGTGAGTGGGTGGGTGAGTGAGTGGGTGGGTGAGTGAGTGGGTGGGTGAGTGAGTGGTGGAGTGAGTAGGTGAGAGTGAGTGAGTGAGTGAGTGAGTGGAGTGAGTGAGTGGTGAGTGAGTGAGTGAGTGAGGTGAGTGAGTGGTGGTGAGTGAGTGAGTGGTGAGTGAGTGTAGTGAGTGAGTGAGTGAGTGAGTGAGTGGGTGGAGTGAGTGAGTGGGTGGGTGAGTGAGTGGGTGGTGAGTGAGTAGGTGAGTGAGTGGAGTGAGTGGTGAGTGAGTGGTAGTGAGTGAGTGGGTGAAGTGAGTAGTGTGAGTGAGTGAGTGGTGGTGAGTGAGTGAGTGGTAGGGTGAGATGGTGAGTGAGTGGTAGTGAGTAGTGAGTGAGTGTGTGAGTGAGTGAGTGAGTGGTGTGAGTAGTGAGTGGAGGGTGAGTGAGTAGTGGTGAGTGAGTAGGTGATGTGAGTAGGTGAGTGAGTGGTGTGAGTGAAGGAGTGAGTGAGTAGTGGAGTGAGTAGGTGAGTGTGAGTGAGTGGTGATGGTGAGTGAGGTGGAGTGATGGGTGGTGAGTGAGTGAGGTGAGTGAGTGAGTGAGTGAGTGAGTGAGTGAGAGTAGTGTGAAGGGGGAGTGGTGGTGAAGGAGGTGGTGGGTGAGGTGTGAAGTGTTGAGTGGGTGGGTGGTGGATGGTGGGTGATGTGGTGGTGGGGTGAGTAGGTGGGAATGTGGAGGTGAGTGGTGAGTGGTGTGATAGTGAGTGAGTGAGGAGTGTAGGAGGGTGAGTGGTGGGTGATAGTGGTTGTGTGGGGTGAGTGGTGATGGGGTGAGAGGGGGTGAGGTGAGTGGTGGGTTGAGTAGATGAGGATGGTGGTGGTGAGTGGTGAGTGAGGGTGATGGTGGTGAGGGTGGTGGTGAGAGTTAAAGTATAGTGGGGGTGAGGAGTGTGGTAGAAGGAGAGGTTGGAGTAGGATGGAGAGGTGGAGTGAGGAGGGGTGATGATAGATATGTGGTGGTGGTGGTGGTGTGGTGTGGTGGTGGTGGTGGTGAGTGGTGAGGTAGTGGTGGATGAGTGAGTGTGTAGTGGTGATGTGGGTGGTGAGTGAGGTGGGTGGTAGTGAGTGATTGGGTGAGTGAGTGGTGAGTGGGGTGAGTGGTGAGGGGGGGTGAGTGGAGTGGTTGAGTGAGTGAGTGGTGGGTGAGTGAGTGGGTTGGTGAGGGGTGAGAGTGAGTGGTGAGTGAGTGATGAGTGAGTGGGGAGGGTGAGTGTGAGTGAGGGTGTGAGTGAGTGAGTGGGGGTGAGTGGGTGGTGATGTGAGGGTGGGTGGGTGATGGTGGTGAGGTGAGTGGTGAGTGAGTGTGTGAGTGAGTAGTGAGATAGGTGAGTGGTGAGTGAGTGAGTGAGTGGTGTAGTGATGAGTGAGTGGTATATAGTGAGTGGGTGGGTGAGTGGTGATGGTGGAGTGTGAAGTGGTGGAGGTGGAGGAGATGTACGTGAGTGATGGTGAGTGAGGGAGTTGAGTGGTGGGTGAGTGGTGAGGAGTGGGGTGATGAGTGAGGGAGTAGTGGGTGGAGTGAGGAGAGGGTAGGAGTGGTGGTGAGTGAGTGGTGAGTGAGTGTGTGATGTGGTGTGTGTGTGAGTGTGGTGAGTGAGTGAGTGGTGTGGTGAGTGGTAGTGTGTGGTGAGTGGTGGTGGTGAGGGGTGGAGTGAGTGAGTGAGGTGAGTGTGGTGGGTGGGTGTGGGTGGGTGAGTAGTGGTGGTGAGGTGAGTGAGTAGGTGTGTGAGTGGTGTGAGTGGGTGTAGGTGATGAGTGATGTTGAGTGAGTAGTGAGTGGTGGTGAGTGAGGTGAGTGAGTGAGTGTGGGGTGGTGGGATGTAGTGAGTGGTGTGAGTGGTGGTGGTGGTGGTGAGTGAGTGAGAGGAGTGTAGGTGTGTGATGAAGTGAGTAGGTGAGTGTGGTGAGTGGGAGTGATGTGTGTGGGTGAGTGTTGGGTGGGAGTAGTGTGGTTGATGGTATGTGAGGTGAGGTGGTGGTGTTGGGAGTGAGTGTGAGTGTAGGTGGTGAGTGGGTGGGTGGTGTTGGTGAGGTGGTAGGTGAGTGGTGATGAGTGATGTGGGGTGGTGATGTGAGTGAGGGTGAGTGAGTGGTGGAGTGGTGAGTGTGGTGAGTGGTGTGGTGATGTGAGTGAGTGAGTGGGTGAGTGAGGTGTGGTAGGTGATGATGAGTAGGTGATGAGGAGTGGTAGTGAGGTGAGTGAGTAGTGGGTGGAGTGAGTGGTGGTGGTAGTGAGTGTGTGAGTGAGTGAGTGAGTGGTGATGTGTGGTGGTGGTGGGTGGGTGTGGGTGAGTGGTGGGGTGAGGTGTGGTTGAGGTGAGTGGTGAGTAGGTGGTGAGTGTGATGAGTAGTGTGAGTGGGTGAGTGGTGAGTGAGTGAGTGTGAGTGGTGTGGTGAGTGAGTGGTGGTGAGTGAGTGGTGGTGAGTGAGTGGTGGTGGGTGAGGGTGAGTGAGTGAGTGGGTGAGTGGGGTGGTGAGTGAAGTGGGTGTGGTGAGTGAGTGAGTGAGTGAGTGGGAGGAGTGGTGAGTGAGGTGAGTGAGTGGGGGGTGATGTGAGAGGTGGGGTGGGTGAGTGGAGGTGGTAGTGTGAGGTGAGTGAGTGTGGAGTGAGTGGTGTAGTGGAGTGAGGTGAGAGTGGTGGGTGGTGAGTGGTGGTGGTGAGTGGTGGGGTGAGTGAGTGAGTGAGTGAGTGAGAGGTGAGTAGGGTGAGTAGTGAGGTGGTGAGTGGGTGTGTGTGAGTGAGTGAGTGGTGAGTGGTGATGGTGAGTAGGGTGGTGGTGAGTGAGTGGTGTGTGTGAGTGGTGAGGTGAGTGGTGAGTGGGGGGTGGGGTGAGTGGGGAGTAGTGTGAGGGGAGAGGTGTGATGGAGTGAGTGTGAGTGTGTGTGAGTGAGTGGTGGTGAGTGGTGAGTAGTGTAGGGTGTGAGTGGTGTGAGTGGTGAGTGAGTGAGTGTGTGGTGTGGTGGGTAGGTGAGTGGTGATGAGTGAGTGTGAGTGAAGTGAGTGGTGAGTGAGTGAGTGGTGGTGGTGAGTGGTAGTGGTAGTGGTGGAGTGAGTGGTAGGTTGGAGTGAGTGGTGTGAGTGATGGTGAGTGAGTGGTGAGTGAGTAGTGAGTGAGTGTAGTAGTGATTGAGTGATGTGAGTAGGGAGTGAGTGGTGTGAGTGAGTGAGGTGAGTGAGTGGTGGTGAGTGGTGAGGTGAGTGAGTGAGTGAGTGAGTGAGGTGAGTGAGTGAGTGGGTTGAGTGAGTGAGGTGAGTGGTGAGTGGTGAGTGGTGAGTGAGTGAGTGGTGAGGTGAGTGGTGAGTGAGTAGGTGAGTGAGTGTGAGTGAGTAGTGAGTGAGTGAGTGAGTGGTGAGTGAGTGAGTGATGTGGTGGAGTGTGAAGTGTGGTGAGTGAGTGAGTGAGTGGGAGTGAGTGGTGAGTGAGAGGTGAGTGAGTGTGATGGTGAGTTGTGGTGAGTGGGTGGGTGAGTGGGGTGAGTGAGTAGTGAGTGAGTAGTGAGTGAGTGTGGGTTGAGTGAGTGGTGGTGAGTGAGTGAGTAGTGAGTGGTGGTGAGTGGTGAGTGTGTGAGTGAGTAGTGTGAGGGGAGTGGAGTGAGTGAGTGGTGGTGAGTGAGTGGTGAGTGGTGAGAGGTGAGTGGTGAGTGAGTGAGTGTGAGTGAGTGGGTGGTGAGTGGGTGAGTAGTGGAGTGAGTGGTGAGTGAGTGAGTGAGTGAGGTGAGTGAGTGAGTGATGTGAGTGAGTAGGTGAAGTGAGTGAGTGAGTGAGTGAGTGAGTGGTGGGTGGGTGGTGGGTGAGTGAGTGGTGAGTGAGTAGGTGAGTGAGTGAGTGAGTGAGTGAGTGAGGTGGTGAGTGAGTGGTAGGTGAGTGAGTGAGTGGTGAGTGAGTGAGTGAGTAGTGAGGTGAGTGGTGAGTGAGTGAGTGTGGTGAGTGAGTGAGTGAGTGAGTGGTGGTGAGGTGAGTGAGTGTAGTGGAGTGAGTGGGTGATGTGGTGAGTGGTGAGTGAGTAGTGAGTGAGTGAGTGGTGAGTGATAGTGAGTGGTGAGTGGGGTGAGTGGTGAGTGAGTGTGAGTGGGTGAGTGAGTGAGTGAGTGAGTGAGTGAGTGAGTGGTGAGTGAGTGAGTGAGGGTGAGTGGAGTGAGTGGGTGAGTGAGTGAGTGGGTGAGTGAGTGAGTGAGTGAGTGAGTGAGTGGTGAGTGAGTGAGTGAGTGGTGAGTGAGTGTGAGTGTGAGGTGAGTGAGTGAGTGAGTGAGTGAGTGGGTGAGTGAGTGAGTGGGTGAGTGAGTGAGTGAGTGAGTGTGTGAGTGAGTGAGTGAGTGAGTGAGTGAGTGAGTGTGTGAGTGAGTGTGTGTGTTGTGTGAGTGAGTGAGTGAGTGAGCATACCTACAAACTCCTCACAGTACAAAAAGGTGACAGTGTCGTCCGGGGGGGGGGGGGGGGGGGGGGGGGGGGGGGGGGGTGTTTGAATGGATGTTTGGCTACCCGGCTAACGATAAGCCTAGCTAACGTTACAGGGATATTCCACCATTTGGGGAATTAAGCTCATTTTCCACCTCCCCTCGAGTAAAACGATATTTTTAACCGTTTTGGAAACCATTCATACCACTTTTAGCATAGCTTAACGTAATTTATAGGTATGACGACAACACTAGGGGTGGAACGGTACACAGAAGTCACGGTTCGGTTCTTACCTTTGTTCAGACATCACGGTTCGGTACGATTTTGGTACAATGGAGTGAAAAGCAAAACAAAAATATAGATAGCATTTTCATTGCCTTAAGCCTTGTATTTTTTAAATGAGTTTTATTAATAAAGGCTTAGAACCAGTTTATTTGTAGTGCACTGACAATAGTTATATACAATTAGTTTATTAATAAAAATTAATAAAAAGACCTTGAGATATGTTTGGTAATTGTACTTGAAAGAATTTAAAATTAATTTGCTATATTTCAGATCAATATATTTGTTTTCCTTAATTTTAATTAACCCTAACTTTATTCTCATCTGAATTATAAATAATTGAATTCCGTATAAAATAATACTACCATTAAAACACATTTAATTTTATTTTTTAAGCAATGTAGAATGTGTAACTTAAAAATAAACAGATTAGTGCTCTGAGGACAAGAAATGAAAACCAATGTGATATGATGAATGTCCAAAAGATAGAACACACAGACTGTTTTAGAAATGGGGTTGGATAAATATGTTTTGCTTTTAAAACTGTGTGTGTGTGTGTGTGTGTGTGTGTGTGTGTGTGTGTGTGTGTGTGTGTGTGTGTGTGTGTGTGTGTGTGTGTGTGTGTGTGTGTGTGTGTGTGTTGGTGTGGTGTTTGTGCGTGGTGCGTGTGTGTGTGTGTTGGTTTGTGGTGTCGTTGTAGGCTGAGTTGGGGACAGGAGTAGTTTCAGAGTTTAGAGTGTGACAAAAGCACAATGTTGTATTTGATTGCGAGTGTACACAAATAAGTAAACACTTTGCAGTTTGAACGATGATGGAGTATGTTTTTGTTTCCAATGTTCGATTGCGCGCGCGTGCTTAACTCTCTCACACACATACACACACACACACGCGCGCGCGCGCAATGCAATCTTGACATCTGTTCATTATGCTGCGTTCACACCAAACGTGAATAGAGCGAAATGTATCGCTATCTAGAGTTTATTTATTTTTATTCCGTGTATTCTGTGCAAATTCGTGCACCGAACCGTGACGCCCGTACAGTTTTCGGTTCAATGCGAATAACTTACATTTACCGTTCCAAACCCCTAGACAATACAATATTATTGTAAATGATATCACATAAAAAGAGGTAGCTAACGTTAATTAATCAAGCCAACAAATAGCTTTTGTTTTTGCTCCAAAAAGCTTGACTTACCTCTAATTTCACATAAGATTCCTACATGTTATGAGTTTCCATCAGACTCGCGTGTTTGACACTGTGTGCTTCAAAATTCTGACTCAAGTGCTAAGATTCCGATTGGCCAAGAGAAAAAGTGCTAAGATTCCGATTGGCCCAGAGAAATGTCAATTATAAGAATTATCCAATAATGTTTCTCAATTCTAGCCTGCGTACATGCAGATGAAGGGCGGGCAGCCCCCCCCCCCATAAAAAAACTCTCCGGTTCTGCGCGATTCACGTAAATGACCCAATTGACCAAGAAAACGGCGATTTTCGCCGAAAAGCGACAAGTTTGCAGGTATGGTGAGTGAGTGAGTGAGTGAGTGAGTGAGTGAGTGAGTGAGTGAGTGAGTGAGTGAGTGAATACCTTGGCTCTGTATGAATGCGATCCGCCCTGGAAGTTGATGACTCCGTAAGCATCAGTGGGACTCTCCTCCGTGTGTTTCTCCACGCTCCACTGCTCCAGATCCGGCTCGCCCTCGCACACGCGCACGTCTGAGTATTTCACCGCCAGTGTGGCCGTGAACCCCACATGCTGTCGAACCAGCCGCCCACAGCAGCATCTACACACACGCACAAACATGCACACACACACGCACACGCACACGCACACACACACAGGCACACACGCACAAACACACACATCAGCACATGCTCGGAGTGTGTGAAGCGTCTACATGTCGAGTGTGAGGACACTCACCGCACCAGTTGCTGGCAGATCTGGCATCCCGGGAGGCATCTGCAAAACACAAAACACAATATCATAAATGTTCGATTGTGAACGTCACGCTGTTGCTAACGCTAAAGAGCGGTCGGCGGGATTTAGCAAAAAATGAACGTTTAAAAACTAGTGCTGGGCAACAATACATGTGTGTGTGTTGTGTATAATTATTTTGTATATATAAATACACACGCATGCATTTATACATCTGAGAAATATTTGCATACTGTATATATTTATAAATAATTGATATTATATATGTATATAAATATTTTATATAACACATTTTTCTTAAATATATACATGTATGTATATGTGTATTTATATATACAAAATAATTATACACAATACACACATATATTATGTGTAAACAAACTTTTATTTTGTTGCCCAGCACTATTAACCCTTAATCACTCTTTGGGGTCATTCTGACTCCACTGGACTTTTCCTTGATTTTTTAAAAATGTTCCCTTCATCTCAGGGCCATGAAACTCTGTGACTTTTCCTAAATAATCTATCTAAACATGCACAAAAAAACTGGGTTCGATTCGGTTGTTCTAAAGGTGTGTAAAAAAAAATTTACCGTTTAAGGTCTTTGGGGTCAAAATGACCCCAATTGAAAATGAATGGGAAAATGAAAAAAATGACTTTTTTTATTTTGTTTGTCAAAAAAATAAAAGTAAATCCATTATAAATCTGAAATGTTCTACATATAAACCAAAGTCTGTTCCTAGAGCATAAATAGAAAGTAGAACAAACTTTCTATCTCATACACACACACAGCCACACCACACACAAACACACACGTCATGACTGCAACAGAGAGCATTTTTACAAAAATTGGCAAATAAAATAAACAAAACTGGCATAAATCTAAAAAAAGATACATTTAAATCTCTTGTTCTAAAAAAATAAATAATTGTTGATAAATAATTTTCTGAAATAAATAGTGTGTGATTACAATCATGTCATAGTGCTGACTTGTAATGTTTCTGCAAATGTATGTATAATAATTTGCAAAAGCAGATAATTCAAAATATATCAGACAACAACAACAAACTCTAACTTTGACAAAAATATTTTATGCAATTCACAAAATATATATCATATATATATTAAGTTGTGAGGAGAATTTGAAGCATCAAGAAAAATGAAGTGAAAATGAATGAGTCTCTATGGACCTCTACTGGAAATATGTGGTCATTGCACTTTCTTTCTTTAATTATAATTTCTAAAGTTTTTCCACAAACCTGCAGATGGCAGTATTCTATCCCTAACACATAGAGCAATGTCCAAAAACTATTTAGATTTAATTAATATCATAATTTAAGTGATATTTTCTTTAAAAAATCATTTTTCATGTGCCAATTTATGTCTTAGTTATGTAATTGTGCAGTAAATAAGTAAAAAACTTCAAAATTTCCACAAAAACACAGCATAAATGTATAGTTGAGAAGTAAATAGAAAAATGATATATAGTTTTCCATATAAAAAATTTATATTTCCTTATGCAATCGCTCTTTAAAAGTTTGGGGTCAAAATGACCCCAAAGACCTAAAGTGTTGTCCTTTTCTAGGAGTGATTAAGGGTTAAAACCGTTATAGAAGTTTAAGAAGTTTTTATTTCATACAAAAGTATATCTTAGAAAACAATTCGGACTCAAATTCTAAGCCTTACGTTTAACTAAGTTGAGTCCCAAATGTGAAGTTGACATCACAAAAATTGGCCCAAAGACTGGCCTAAGCTGAATGCTAGAACACGCGTGATTAACCGCTAGTTGGTCAGGCTAGGTCATAGAGACTGAGTTTAAGAACTGGTCTCTAGATTCGTCAGATATATAAGAGTGTGTGACGCACCTGTGCGGGTCCTTCGACACGGGCAGAATATACACACATTCCCTCCTGGTGAAAGTGTGTTCGATCCAGGACTTCTGGGACTGCAGGAGACAGACGACATCACACACACGTCACTCAAAAACAACACAATTTCAGTCGTTGATATCAGTGAAATTTGAGAGGCTAACAAGGCTAACATGCTAGTCATTTCTTTATTTAAAATACTCAAGTTGTGACTTAACAGATAATTTGATGTAGCGCTACTGTACAGATTATTGAGAACAAAACAGGGCGGGGCTTTGTTCTGACTGTTGGTTGTTGATTGGATGTTGAGATGTGGGCGTGTCACTCAACATGGAGGCGTGTCTGAATGTGAATAAGGAAGGGGCGGAGCTTAAGCGGACTTAATGAGAAGACTGTCGTTTCACTAGAAGATCCAGTTATAACATTAAACATGCCGGGATGAATTGTTCACAATAAGTTCATTAAGTTGTATTTTACAAAAACACAAACGTGGCCTGTGTTCACACGTGTGCTGAATGAAACACACACTGCTTGTGTTGGTGTGACAGAGATGCCATACTACGTCATTAATTCATTAATTAATTAATTAAATTCAATACTTTATTGCCATACAACTCGGTGCAAGTTGTTAGGGATTTGCTTTAGTGTGCTCGTTCAACATTACATCAAGGACGTTGTACACAAGTAACAAAAATGTCCTTAAAAATCTATATAAAATGTATGAATATCGCCATGAACTTCACAAGTCCAAAAATAACATCATCACTAGCAGAATATCGGCTGAACGGCAGAAATATTACACTGCTATCCTAATTATGTGCAATTATATAAATCTTCTGATCAGCGAATAATATTTACATGCCATGCAAAAGACTATAGTATGCTAACCATTACTATAGTACACATGGTAAATATGAACGCTGGAAGAAATCAGACAAATCATAAATCATGTTTTTATTTGTGGTCTATCATAAATAAAGCCACGTTCCTCTGACTGAAGTATAGCTGTTCTGGGAGAGATGCTAAAGCTAAAGAGATAAAAGCTTATATTTGGTGGCATATAAGCCGAAACTGACGCGACTGAATAAGTAACTTAAGTGTGTCCTCTTTCTTTTGTGAAATAGACCTGACGGTAAACACTGTATTTCTGTGTGACTAATGTGCAATTTTAACACAAAAGAATACATTATGATTAATGTGTCACTTTTGATTGTAAACCTGTGGTAAAACATCGATTCTTGGGTTTTAAATATTCAACAGAAATGCCAGCAAACGCTCACTTTTATCATGTTTGTTTTGCGATCTCGCTAGTTTCCAGTGTTTTATTTCTGATTATTTTTCTTATAAAACTTCCATTTGTTGGTGAAAGGATGGGTTAGTGTGACGTTGTTCCGGCACGTTTAAAGAATTAAAGATTTTGTCTGAGCTATGAACACATGAATATAAAATAAATAAAATAGAATTCTCATGTTATTTGTCTTATCTTATTTTAGTGTATAGAATGAGTAGGCTGTTTTTTATTTTTTTGGATGACAAAAAGTAAAATGTTTAGGTATTTTAGCTAAATAGATAATTGAAGAATAAGATGCAGGAGAAAAAAAATAATACTTTACCAAAGAAAACAAAAACCATAAGCAAAAATGACTATAGATTTTGTAACTGAATCATCGAAGGTCAGAAGCAAGTGCATTGGTCAATAAAGTGAGATTAAATGCATGTTTTATTTAACATATTTAATTATTGGAGGTTTGCATAGTATTCTGATTCTGTATTTCACTGACTTTTATTAATTTTGAGGAATATTTAATCTTTTTTGTGCAAGTACTAATGCAAATGCATGCTCACATTTAGTCTAGAACTACAATAACCATCATGTTCACACACACACACACACACACACACAACACACACACACACACACACACACACAGTCTCAACATGAGGACAGGAGAGCTGTCAGTCAATTCATTTATAAAAAAGTAACTTGTGTTACTTATTTGAAAAAGTAACTCCGATATTTTGTTGTCAATTTTAGTAATGCGTTACTTTACTAGTTTCTGATTACGTAACTCAAGTTACTTGAAATAAATCACTGCAATGTTCCACTAAAGACTGAAGAATTGTCATTTGTTGGAGTTTTTACAAGTGTGAGACGCATTAGCAGTGTAAACTCACGGAATAAACACAGGTGTGTGTGTGTGTGTGTGTCTCAGTAGATCAGCTCAACATTTCAGTGAGAAACTCAAACTCCAACATCTAAACCTGATGCGTGATTTATCAGCTTTTATCCAAAGCGACTCAGGACTAAAGTCAAGTCATCCTGAAGAGACACAACGCCACAAGTGCTGAAACACACACACACCTCAGGCATAAGCCAGACCAGGGACGATTTAAAGGAAAATATTGATTTTTTTTTTCTCCTTAATGAGGTCTATCATCGACACGACTCACAACAACAAAATGTTATGAGCAGATTCAGAATCCTAAACTAATCAGATAAAACCCTCAAAAGTTGAGCTCAGAACCGAGACTAGAAGACATCGAGATATTAGAAACTTCAGCATCATGATTTTCTGTGAAGCTGTAACTCACTAAACTACCAGTTCCCTCAGAACACTGGCTAAACACTAATCATAAGGGTTACAGTAATGACACACACACTAGATTACACAACGCCCAGAGACAGACAGACAGTCACACACACACACAACACACACACACACACACACACACACACACACACACACGTGCCATTAACTTATGAACACATTATTTCTGAATGTTCAGTTGTTCTTGGTTCTGTTCTTCAATGGTTACGCCACTTTAACGTTCTGGAACGAGCCGTAACATTTAAACGTACAACTAAAATGTTTCAGAAAAAAACGTTCCATTAAGTATAAATAATGTTTTTGTGCTAACGTTCTGAGAACATTATTAAAAGGTGACATACTACAAACATGTTTTTTAAAGCATCTGTCAATTTTGAGAGTGTTTTCAGACTAGAGGCCAGAAAACATCATAAATACACGTTTAATCTTATATTTACATCTGTAGATTTCAACTAAAGTTTATATTTACATTTTTTTCTGCTACTCGGACTCAGAGTTCACCAAACTTACGCTTTTATTTTTATCTATATTCTGAAGGATTTTACTGAGGGGTGTGTTCACATATAAGTTTCCTGATTTTATACAACATTTTATTTCTAAAATTGTTTTGAAGAATTTTTTTTCTGGCCGTTGACTATTTTTGGATTTATTTTCCGGTTCCCTTCTGTAAAAATCGTCGTCTCTGAAATAAAAAAAAAGGAAACAAGAGTTTTGAACCAGACTTCTAGAAATGTGTGCAAAATATTGCTTATTTAATTAGATAATGCCTCATTTGCATATTTAAAACTTGTAATACACAAACTGTAAGAGATGGAGGAAACTCTCAGCGTCTCGTTACAGGAGAACTTACACTAGCACTTATGCAACTTAGAATAAACTGATGCAAACACACACTTTTGTCTAAAACAATGCTTTACATTAATAAAAACATCATCTACTCCCTCATGACTCTCCAAACCTGTGTGGAACACTTTGCAGAACGATTCCTCAAACTCTCGCTATTTCTCAGAAGACGAAGGCGAGTAAATGACGACGGAAATTTAAAGCGATCTCAAACAGCTCCAGCAACAGGATTAACACCAGGCATCTTTAATTAAATTTCCCAGAGTTCCTCCTGTTCCCAGTGAGAGGATTAACACACACACACACTTTATCAGAAACACAAAGTCAGAAACCGTGAGATTGAGATGCTGTCCGTCTTCATCATCTTCATCTTTCTGACGTAGCAGCGAGTACAGGAACATCACGAGCGAGCGAGAGAGCGAGAGAGAGAGAGATAGAGAGAGCGAGAGCGAGAGAGAGAGAGAGCGAGAGTGAGCGAGAGAGAGGCGAGCTACACTGGGTTTCTCAGCACAGTTAATCAGCAGGCGGTCGAGAGAGGAGTGATGAATGATTCTGACGGAGGACAAGAAAATTAGAAAACAGGAGAAAGAGAGTGCGTGTGTGTGTGTGTGTGAGGAGAGAGAGAGAGAGTGAGAGAGTGTGGTGTGTGAGAGACTGTAAGAGTGCGTGTGGTGTGTGTGAGAGAGTGTAAGAGTGCGTGTGTGGTGTGTGAGAGAGTGTAAGAGTGCGTGTGGTGTGTGTGAGAGAGTGTAAGAGTGCGTGTGGTGTGAGAGAGTGTAAGAGTGCGTGTGGTGTGTGAGAGTGTAAGAGTGCGTGTGGTGTGTGAGAGAGTGTAAGAGTGCGTGTGGTGTGTGTGAGAGTGTAAGAGTGCATGTGGTGTGTGTGAGAGAGTGTAAGAGTGCGTGAGGTGTGTGTGAGAGAGTGTAAGAGTGCGTGTGGTGTGTGTGAGAGTGCGTGTGGTGTGTGTGAGAGACTGTAAGAGTGCGTGTGGTGTGTGTGAGAGTGTAAGAGTGCGTGTGGTGTGTGAGAGAGTGTGGAGTGCGTGTGAGAGTGTAAGAGTGCGTGTGGTGTGTGTGAGAGACTGTAAGAGTGCGTGTGGTGTGTGAGAGACTGTGAGAGTGCGTGTGGTGTGTGTGAGAGAGTGTGAGAGTGCGTGTGGTGTGTGTGAGAGAGTGTGAGAGTGCGTGTGGTGTGTGAGAGACTGTGAGAGTGCGTGTGGTGTGTGTGAGAGAGTGTAAGAGTGCGTTGTGGTGTGTGTGAGAGACTGTAAGAGTGCGTTGTGGTGTGTGTGAGAGAGTGTGAGAGTGCGTGTGGTGTGTGTGAGAGACTGTGAGAGTGCGTGTGGTGTGTGTGAGAGAGTGTGAGAGTGCGTGTGGTGTGTGTGAGAGACTGTAAGAGTGCGTGTGGTGTGTGTGAGAGTGTAAGAGTGCGTGTGGTGTGTGAGAGAGTGTGAGAGTGCGTGTGGTGTGTGTGAGAGTGTAAGAGTGCGTGTGGTGTGTGTGAGAGACTGTAAGAGTGCGTGTGGTGTGTGAGAGACTGTGAGAGTGCGTGTGGTGTGTGTGAGAGAGTGTGAGAGTGCGTGTGGTTGTGTGTGAGAGAGTGTGAGAGTGCGTGTGGTGGTGTGTGAGAGACTGTGAGAGTGCGTGTGGTGTGTGTGAGAGAGTGTAAGAGTGCGTGTGGTGGTGTGTGTGAGAGACTGTAAGAGTGCGTGTGGTGTGTGTGAGAGAGTGTGAGAGTGCGTGTGGTGTGTGTGAGAGACTGTGAGAGTGCGTGTGGTGTGTGTGAGAGAGTGTGAGAGTGGAGTGGTGTGTGTGAGAGACTGTAAGAGTGCGTGTGGTGTGTGTGAGAGAGTGTGAGAGTGCGTGTGGTGTGTGTGAGAGAGTGTAAGAGTGCGTGTGGTGTGTGTGAGAGTGTGAGTGCGTGTGGTGTGTGAGAGAGAGACTGTAAGAGTGTGTGTGGTGTGTGTGAGAGAGTGTGAGAGTGCGTGTGGTGTGTGTGAGAGAGTGTAGAGTGCGTGTGGTGTGTGTGAGAGTGTAAGAGTGCGTGTGGTGTGTGAGAGAGACGTGAGAGTGCGTGTGTGGTGTGTGTGAGAGTTGTGAGTGCGTGTGGTGTGTGGTGTGAGAGACTGTAGAGTGCGTGTGGTGTGTGTGGAGACTGTAAGAGTGCGTGTGGTGTGTGTGTGAGAGAGTGTAAGAGTGGTGTGTGGTGTGTGAAGAGTGTAGAGTGTGTGTGGTGTGTGAGACTGTAAGAGTGCGTGTGGTGTGTGTGGAGAGTGTAGAGTGCGTGTGGTGTGTGTGAGAGAGTGTGAGTGCGTGTGGTGTGTGAGAGACTGTAAGAGTGCGTGTGGTGTGTGTGAGAGTGTAAGAGTGCGTGTGGTGTGTGAGAGAGTGTGAGAGTGCGTGTGGTGTGTGTAGAGAGAGTGCGTGTGTGTGTGTGAGAGAGTGAGGTGCGTGTGGTGTGGTGTGAGAGTGCGTGTGGTGTGTGTGGTGAGAGTGCGTGTGGTGTGTGTGTGAGAGTGCGTGTGTGTGGTGTGTGAGAGTGTAAGAGTGCGTGATGGTGAGTGTGAGAGACTGTAAGAGTGCGTGTGGTGTGTGTGAGAGAGTGTAAGAGTGCATGTGGTGTGTGTGAGAGAGTGTAAGAGTGCGTGTGGTGTGGTGTGGTGTGGTGTGTGTGAGAGACTAAGAGTGCGTGTGAGAGTGTGAGAGACTGTAAGAGTGCGTGTGGTGTGTGTGAGAGACTGTAAGAGTGCGTGTGGTGTGTGAGAGACTGTAGAGTGCGTGTGGTGTGTGTGAGAGAGTGTAAGAGTGCGTGTGGTGTGTGTGTGAGAGACTAAGAGTGCGTGTGAGAGTGTGAGAGACTGTAAGAGTGCGTGTGGTGTGTTGGTGAGAGACTGTAAGAGTGCGTGTGGTGTGTGAGAGACTGTAGAGTGCGTGTGGTGTTGTGTGAGAGAGTGTAAGAGTGCGTGTGGTGTGTGTGAGAGAGTGTAAGAGTGCGTTGTGTGGTGTGTGTGAGAGACTGTAAGAGTGCGTGTGGTGTGTGGTGAGAGACTGTAAGAGTGCGTGTGGTGTGTGTGAGAGAGTGTAAGAGTGTGTGTGGTGTGTGTGAGAGAGTGTAAGAGTGTGTGTGGTGTGTGTGAGAGAGTGTAAGAGTGCGTGTGGTGTGTGTGAGAGACTGTAAGAGTGTGTGTGGTGTGTAAGAGTGCGTGTGGTGTGTGTGAGAGACTGTAAGAGTGCGTGTGTGTGAGAGAGACTGTAAGAGTGTTTGTGAGAGAGATACTGTAAGAGTGCGAGTGTGTGTGTGAGACTGTAAGAGTGTGTGTGTGAGAGAGAG
>CM070824.1:47356127-47363627 GCA_036326025.1 Chrosomus eos | reverse complement strand
CGCTGTGATTGTGTGAGGTAAAGCTGAACACTAACGACTGAGTGACTGTGTGTGTGTGGTAGTGTGTGGTGTGTGTGTGTGTGTGTGTGTGTGTGGTGTGTGTTGTGTGTGTGTGTGTGAGTGGTATAAGCTGAACACTAACGACTGAGTGACGTGTGTGTGAGGTAAAGTGAACACTAACGACTGAGTGATGTGTGTGTGTGTGTGTGTGTGTGTGTGTGTGTGTGTGTGTGGTGTTGTGTGGTAAGTGACACTACGATGAGTGGACGTGTGTGTGAGGTAAGCTGAACACTAACGATGAGTGACGTGTGTGTGAGGTAAAGCTGAACACTAACGACTGAGTGACGTGTGTGTGAGGTAAAGCTGAACACTAACGACTGAGTGACGTGTTGTGTGTGTGTGTGTGTGTGTGTTGTGTGTGTGTGTGTGTGGGTAAAGCTGAACACTAACGACTGAGTGACGTGTGTGTGAGGTAAAGCTGAACACTAACGACTGAGTGACGTGTGTGAAAAGGTGATGTGGTGATGTGTGTGTGTGTGTGTGTGTGTTGTGGTGTGTGTGTGTGTTGTGTGGTGTGTATGGTGTGTGTGTGGTGTGTGTGTGAGGTAAAGCTGAACACTAACGACTGAGTGACGTGTGTGTGAGGTAAAGCTGAACACTAACGACTGAGTGAGTGTGTGTGGTGTGTGTGGTGTGATGTGGTGTGTGTGTGTGTGTGAGGTAAAGCTGAACACTAACGACTGAGTGAGTGTGTGTGAGGTAAAGCTGAACACAAACGATGAGTGCGTGTGTGTGTGTGTGTGTGTGTGTGTGTGTGTTGTGAGGTAAAGCTGAACACTAATGACTGAGTGACGTGTGTGTGTGAGGTAAAGCTGAACACTAACGACTGAGTGACGTGTGTGTGTGAGGTAAAGCTGAACACTAACGACTGAGTGACGTGTGTGTGTGTGAGGTAAAGCTGAACACTAATGACTGAGTGACGTGTGTGTGAGGTAAAGCTGAACACTAACGACTGAGTGACGTGTGTGTGAGGTAAAGCTGAACACTAAGACTGAGTGACGTGTGTGTGAGGTAAAGCTGAACACTAATGACTGAGTGACGTGTGTGTGTGACGTAAAGCTGAACACTAATGACTGAGTGACGTGTGTGTGTGAGGTAAAGCTGAACACTAATGACTGAGTGACGTGTGTGTGAGGTAAAGCTGAACACTAATGACTGAGTGACGTGTGTGTGAGGTAAAGCTGAACACTAATGACTGAGTGACGTGTGTGTGAGGTAAAGCTGAACACTAACGACTGAGTGACGTGTGTGTGTGTGAGGTAAAGCTGAACACTAATGACTGAGTGACGTGTGTGTGTGACGTAAAGCTGAACACTAACGACTGAGTGACGTGTGTGTGTGAGGTAAAGCTGAACACTAACGACTGAGTGACGTGTGTGTGGTGAGGTAAAGCTGAACACTAACGACTGAGTGACGTGTGTGTGAGGTAAAGCTGAACACTAATGACTGAGTGACGTGTGTGTGAGGTAAAGCTGAACACTAACGACTGAGTGACGTGTGTGTGAGGTAAAGCTGAACACTAACGACTGAGTGACGTGTGTGTGTGTGAGGTAAAGCTGAACACTAAGACTGAGTGACGTGTGTGTGAGGTAAAGCTGAACACTAACGACTGAGTGACGTGTGTGTGAGGTAAAGCTGAACACTAGCTGAGAGACGCAGCTCTACAGGACGATCTCACAGGGTCATTAAGGTCAACACAACGAGTTTAGACTAACAATTCAGCTCTAGGCCCTGAAAACACGCAGAACTGCAGGAAAATCCAGTTTGAGAAGATGACCGCGCTTCTCAGAGAACACTGGAGATCTATGAGCTCAAACCAGCGTTAGGCTATTTTATTTTAAATACATCTAGTCAGTGAAAGAGCACGTGAATATTCATCTAAAATAATGTTTTCAGGTTCAGAATCATGAATATTGTTATTCTGGTGTCTCTATTGTCCAGTGCATTGGGTTATATCTCACTTTACTACAGTAAACACACACTGAAACCAGTGTGAACACCAGGTCAAGATAAAGAGACACCATAACACACACACACACACACTAACACAGAACCACACTAATTATGGGTCACTTTGAAAAGTTTCCTTTTTGAGAAAGTGTCAATCATATTAATCTGTCAACATCTGCTTAATAAAACATGAACACTCAGTAAATCTCTTACACAGCCACTCATATGCAAATCATCAAAACTTCCTGTCAGGCCTGTTTTAAAATCATCATATTATCACTATTTTCAATGACAGAAATACTCAACATTGCTGGATCAGCAGATTTTACTTGACAATAAACAAACCTATTCACAATTATCTTCACATAGAGAGTCTATGGCCTCAGCAGAGACCATAACTGTGGCAATTATGATGAAGATATAATACAAATTGTACTTAATGTAAAAAAAAAGAAGCTGTTAACCCAACCCTATAACGATAACACACACAGCAGGAACGATATAATTTCAATCACTTTTTATCTGATGAACGATAAAAACATTAATCTGCTGAATAAAACAGCTAAAACCTGCCTAAACTGGTTTCTCATACTAGTTTTACAGGGGTTTCAGACACTTTTAGCTAGGGGACCATCTAAAACACCAGCTAAGACCAGCCAGTGCTAGTTTTAGCGATTGTTTTTTATCAGAGATCGAGAGCATTTAAAGCGACTGAGGTAAAAATGAGAATAAACATTATTTTCTACTGGTGTGCGATTTAATATAGTCATCATTATAGTTATTGATCGTAGTGTGAACGGGCCTCAACACATCTATATACTCAATATGAGTGTGAAACTCGCGCTGCGTTTATTCGATTATTAATCGTTCGCGGTCAGTGACGACACGTGACGTTCCGCGCCACACTGACAGACCAACGGCAGAGAGTGTGAGGTAAAGGTTTAAAGCGCATTAATGAACATAAACACGATTATCAATGAACACATAAACAGTGTAACATCTATAATCCACCGTGCTGCAGATCCAACTGCAGGTATTCCCTCAAATATCCCGCCTATCAAGAAACTCCGTTATGAATATTGCTATAATATTACAGTTCACGTGGTTATTCATAGTTATTCGAGAAACGGCGCGAGCTGCTAAGCTAACCGTTTACTCATAACCGGAGGCTTTAAATATGTGAAGGCAGGCGATCGGTGCGTTCTACTGTGTGAACGCGACGCCAGGTGTTTCCAGACGCTCCCGGTACCGGACAGGGTTCTAGCGGTGAACCACGAGCCGGAGCGCCGCGACGCAACGCCAAGCGTCAGCGCCTGTCAAGCGCGTTCCTCTCATGCAGCAAGAGTCAGCAGCGTCAGTGTGCCACGCATAAACACTAGAAAAGAACCGTACCATTCTCTTCAGCGTTCAGACTCACGCGTCGCGACCCAGGGCGTCTAGCCATCTATCAGCGCGTCGCGTCTCGGGAAGCCGCGGGAGGAGAGCCCGGTGGTGGCGGAGGGATTCGTGTGCGTCCGCTGAAGCTCCAGCGGAAGGTGGATTTTTCATAATTGTGCGACTCCGAGTCCAGACTGACGCGGCGTGACGCGTCGCTCGAGCCCGTCCCTCCCGCTGAGTCAGAGTGAAGTCAACGCCCGCGGCGCATCACATGACCGGGGCGGAGCGCGCGGCGCGTCGGGATCACTGACACTTACAGGCTACGTTTATTGTTATCATAAGCACTCCTCATGAACAGTGTTTCACATATAAAGAATGTGATAACACTTTACAATAAGGTTCATTAGCAAACAATGAGCAATACTTTTGTTACAGTATTTATTAATCTTTGTTAATGTTAGTTAATAAAAATACAGCTGTTCATTGTTTGTTCACAGTGCATTAAAGACACTGATATAAAGTCCATTATTTATACATTCTCTTGGTAACACTTTACAATAAGGTTCATTAGCTAACATTAACTAAGAATGAACAATACTTCTACAGCATTTATTCACCTGAATTAATATTCATTTCAACATTTACTAATAACTTAGTTATTAAAATCAAAGTTGTATTTGTTAACATTATCCCTTTTTTAAAGAAATTAATACTTTTCTTCAGAAAGGACGCATTAAATTGATCAAAAGTGACAGTAAAAACATTTATAATAATACAAAATATTTCTTTTTTAATTAAATGCTTTTCTCTTGAACTTTCAAAGAATCCTGAAAAAAATGAATACGGTTTGCACAAAAATATGAAGCAGCAAAACAGTTTTTAACTGTGATAATAATCATAAATGTTTGTTGATCATCAGATCATCATATTATAGTGATTTCTGAAGGATCATGTGACACTGAAGACTGGAGTAATGATGATAAATTCAGCTTTGATCACAGGAATAAATTACACTTTACTATATATTCACATAGAAAACAGATGATTTACATTACAATCATATTTCACAATATTACTGGGTTTTTATATTTTTAATCAAACAAATGCAGCTTTGGTGAGCAAAGAGACTTCTTTTAAAAACATTAAAAATCTTACCGACCCCAAACTTTTGAACAGGTATATATATATATATATATGAATATGCAAATCATCCGAGTGGCATGGGGAGCAATCATGCATCAGTGGGTCCTTCACTGTATTATTATTATTATTATTATTATTATGCAGAAGAACTCCAGTGTCAATCTCACACACACACACACACACATACACACACACACACCCAGCAGCGCCTGACAGCTTCAACAAACACACACACTCAAGCAGACACTTTACACACACTTTAAAAGTCCAATTTCAGTCAGGACTAAAACTTCACATCATCTTTATAAGTCGTCATGTAAAGGCTTTAGTCTGAACTGATATCCAGCGTTCAGATATGGTGAATATCTCGGCTCCGCCCAGCATCTACACACGTTTATCACACAGAATTATTAAACCCAAACTATTTATGTTTACTCGTCCAGACGACTGTGTCTGTGTGTGTGTGAATGAAGCAGCTGAAATTACAATGATCCCGTTTTGTTTTCATATGTGTTTATTTCAATGACAAAGAGAAAGTAAATTCTTCATTACAGGTTTCTGGAATATTTCAAACATTATGTTATAAAATTATTACATAAAAAAGTGAAAGTAAAAAAAAACAACAGCAAGTGCTGGTAATTTAAGGCCCCGTGAAGAATCATTTCAGTTTTTTAGTAAAGTGTCCCAGTGTGGTGATGAAGATGATGATGATGATGCTTCATCAGTCAGAAACACACTCAACATTCCCATCAAATCATCATGAAGGTTTATAGAGTTGGCGAGGGAACAGATCAGCAGTTCCTCACTCCTTCAGTGTATCCAGAGCCTCCATCTGAGGACACACACACACACACACACACACACACATTACTGTAACAGTGGAGCATGTCCTGTGTGTGTGACAGTCGTGTTGTGTGTGTGTGTGTGTGTGGTGTGTGTGTGTGCGTGTGTGCGTGTGTGTGTGTGTGCGTGCGTGCATAAGTAACAGTGGAGCATGTCCTGTGTGTGTGACAGTCGTGGTGTGTGTGGTGGTGCTGTGCTGTGTGTGTGCGTGTGCGTGTGTGTGTGCGTGCGTGCGTAACAGTGGAGCATGTCCTGTGTGCGTTACACGTTCGTTTAGTGTGCGCGTTACAGTCGTGTGTGCGTTACAGTCGTGTGTGCGTTACACTCGTGTGTGCGTTACACTCGTGTGTGCGTTACAGCCGTGTGTGCGTTACATGTCCGTGTGTGCGTTACACGTCATGTGTGCGTTACAGTCGTGTGTGCGTTACACCGTGTGTGCGTTACAGTCGTGTGTGCGTTACAGTCGTGTGTGCGTTACATGTCCTGTGTGCGTTACAGTCATGTGTGCGTTACAGTCATGTGTGCGTTACAGTCGTGTGTGCGTTACAGTCATGTGTGCGTTACAGTCATGTGTGCGTTACAGTCGTGTGTGCGTTACAGTCGTGTGTGCGTTACAGTCTGTGTGCGTTACAGTCATGTGTGCGTTACAGTCATGTGTGCGTTACAGTCGTGTGTGCGTTACAGTCGTGTGTGCGTTACAGTCATGTGTGCGTTACAGTCGTGTGTGCGTTACAGTCGTGTGTGCGTTACAGTCGTGTGTGCGTTACAGTCCTGTGTGCGTTACAGTCTGTGTGCGTTACAGTCGTGTGTGCGTTACAGTCGTGTGTGCGTTACATGTCGTGTGTGCGTTCAGTCGTGTGTGCGTTACAGTCGTGTGTGCGTTACAGTCGTGTGTGCGTTACAGTCGTGTGTGCGTTACAGTCGTGTGTGCGTTACAGTTCGTGTGTGGTTACAGTCGTTGTGTGCGTTACAGTCGTGTGTGCGTTTACAGTGTGTGTGCGTTACAGTGTGTGTGCGTTAGTGTGTGTGTGCGTTACAGTCGTGTGTGGTGTACGTCGTGTGTGTTACATGTCCTGTGTGCGTTACAGTCGTGTGTGCGTTACAGTCGTGTTGTGCGTTACAGTGTGTGTGCGTTACAGTCTGTGTGTGCGTTTACAGTCGTGTGTGCGTTACAGTCGTGTGTGCGTTACAGTCGTGTGTGCGTTACATTGTGTGGTTCAGTCGTGTGTGTTACAGTCGTGTGTGCGTTGTCGTGTGTGGTACGTGTGTCGTTAGTGTGTGTGCGTTACAGTCTGTGTGTGCGTTACGGGGTTTGTGTGTGTGTGTTACAGTCGTGTGTGCGTTACAGTCGTTGTGTACGCTGGTGCGTTAGTCGTGTGTGCGTTACAGTCGTGTGTGGCGTTACAGTCGTGTGTGTGCGTTGTCGTGTGTGTGCGTTAGTCGTGTGTGCGTTCAGTCGTGTGTGCGTTACAGTCGTGTGTGCGTTACAGTCGTGTGGTGCGTTACAGTGTGTGTGTGTGTTACAGTCGTGTGTGCGTTACAGTCGTGTGTGCGTTACAGTCGTGTGTGCGTTACAGTCATGTTGTGTGCGTTAGGTCGTGTTGTGCGTTCAGTCGTGTGTGTGCGTTTGTCGGTGTGTGTGGTTACAGCCCTGTGTGTGCGTTAAGTGTGTGTGCTTACAGTCTGTGTGTGTTGTGTGTGCGTTACAGTGTGTGTGTGCGTTACAGTCGTGTGTGGTGTGTGTGTGTGTGCTGTACAGTGTGTGTGGTTACAGTCTGTGTGTGTGTGTCGTTTGTGGTGTGTGTGTGCAGTCGTGTGTGTGTGGTTAGTGTTGTGTGGTTACGTCGTGTGTGGTTACAGTCGTGTGTGTGTTCGTGTGGTGTGTTGGTGTTACAGTCTGTGTGTGCGTTCAGTTGTAGTTGTGTTGTGTTGTAGTCGTGTGTGTTCGTGTGTGGTCGTGTGTGTTAGTGTGTGTTCAGTTGTGTGTGTGTTACAGTCTGTGTGTGTTAGTGGTCGTAGTGTGTTGTTGTGTGGTTACAGTTCGTGTGTGTGGTTCAGTGGGGTGTGTGTGTGTCGTCTGTGTATGTGTGTTACAGTCTGTGTGGTTTGTGTGTGTGTTACAGTCGT
>CM070824.1:47341127-47353627 GCA_036326025.1 Chrosomus eos | reverse complement strand
TTAATGTTCATGGGTAATGTGTTCCATTCAGACCGTAACATTAAGTCTTTTACTGTTATATGTCCAACACATGTTCTCCTGCTTTACCCAATGTTTACATCTGTTTGGGTATTTATGCAAATTACCACATATGTGATTAGATTATGCACCGTTTGTCCATGTTAACAAACAATTTCAAAAAACTTGTAATACATTTTTTGTTTGTCTTGATGTAAGTAATCGACTCAGTAATTTTCATGGTGATATTTAAAGGTTAAAATTTTTACCCTATTGACGTGAGAAAAATAATGAATGGCGAATGAATAGAGTATATTTGGGTCTTTTTCTAAACTTTCCCCTAATGGCCTTATATTTCCTTTCTCAGGACATATTGAGGATACAAAATCAGTTGAGTTCGCTTCAGTTGCAATTTGTTCACCCTTTTTTCCTAAAATGACTGGGCTATTGGGTTATTCGGGCGAGCAGAGTTTGAGGTAAACCCCCTTTGCCCCCTGGGTATCAGGCATCTGATAAACATGCTGAGACAGAGGCAGCTCAGATCATCAGTGTCCTCTAGCGCCACCCAGTGTTGGCCAGGAGAACTGCAGAACACAGGCATTACAGCACAAGCTGAGCAAACACAACAGAGACGAAAACAAGAGCTCAAACCTGATAATAACGGCTTCCTAGACTCATCCAGGACCTGATGGAGACCAAGTCACATGTAACACAGCAGTCTTATATCACAACACGTCTCACACAACACACACACACACAAGGCAGACAGTAGGGGTGTAACAATATACCGCAATACGAAACTGCAACAATATGTATTGTGTGTAGTGTATTACTGTGTGAGGTTAAAACTACATTAAACTACCATGTTAAATATAATGTAATGGGGAATATTTGGGTCCTGATAATGCCAAATATCTGATGTGTCCTGTAAAAAGTGGACAACATTATTTTAAATATATCTAGTTAGAGACAGTGCAAGCATATTCATCTAAAATAATTCTGTATTTTCAGCTTCAGAATTAATATTATGTTTATTCTAGTGTCTCTATTGTCCTGTGCTTTGGGTTTCCAGTGAGTCTACATTTACACCCACAATCTAATATCAAATTTAGTATATAATCCACAGTAAATAAAATATTTACCTTTTATCGTGAGTTCAGTATCAGGACATGTATCGAATCGTGACATGAGGGAATCGTTACACCCCTAAATCTCAAGCAAAGTACGGTCATGTTCATGCATTCATGTTAAGGCAAATATGTTGACAATTTAAAGGATAATTCGGTATTTACACTTTGAGTCTATGTTCTAGTGTGTTTTGGATGAGCTAGAGCGGTGGACACAGAAATGTTGACGATGGGTCCTGTCTCGACTTTTTGACTCTTTTAGAATCGCCTCTGAGCGCTTCAGAGTGGCTGTCTATGGGCATGCACAAACATGTGCTTAAAACAACCCAACGTTCGTTTTCAAAACTGTGACACTCACCGAGTGGTTAGTGGTGTTCGTTGATGATTAAAAACAAATATATCGGCGCAATGTATGATTTCAATCCGTGTTATTACTATAGTGGAACTATTTTTTCAGATACCTCACAACCGCGTATAAACTTCCTGGATATTAGAGTCTGAAGCGTTAGCACACTCCCGACCACTAGATGGCGACAACCACTGCCGCAGTCGCTCTGCTCACGCTAGCCTTCTGAGAGACGGAGAACCGAGCGAAAACACTACAACCAAATGTAAACAGACCCTTTCGGTCTCCGCTAGCGCAGTAATATCAGCCAGCAACTGAGTCCTCCAACAGATATCAATGCGATTTTACAAAATCCCAAATAAAACACGACAGAAACTGTATTTCGCTACGCTACTTGTTTTATCATCAACGAACACCACTAACCACTCGGTGAGTGTCACAGTTTTGAAAACGAACGTTGGGTTGTTTTAAGCACATGTTTGTGCATGCCCATAGACAGCCACTCTGAAGCGCTCAGAGGCGATTCTAAAAGAGTCAAAAAGTCGAGACAGGACCCATCGTCAACATTTCTGTGTCCACCACTCTAGTCATCCAAAACACACTAGAACATAGACTCAAAGTGCTAAATACCCGAATTATCATTTAAGCACTTTAAAGGGAGAGTTTACCCAGAACCCATCCTAGCTGTCGTCACCTTTATTTTTATAGCCCGTTTTACAATACAAATTGTTTCAAAGCAGCTTTACAGAGATAACAGGAAAATAAACACTTATGATGCGAAAACGAAAACCATTGAGCGAAATACCGGAGTGAACACGGCTGTGAACGACTTTTGCAGATTATGTGACGTAAATCTAACGTTACGCATCCACGGTAGATCACGGCCTCGAAACTGATATTTGACAGTAGAGAGAAACAAGAAAATATATGCAGCTAACTGTCAAAGTTATGATTAGTTCTGTTAAACACAGCTCTCTGTTCATCTCCAGTCTGTCGGAAATGCTGACACTTAAAGGATTAGTTCACGTTTAAAAAGCTTTTGCTGATAATTTACTCACCCGCATGTCATCCAAGATGTCCATGTCTTTCTTTCTTCAGTTGAAAAGAAATGAAGGTTTTTGATGAAAACATTCCAGGATTTTTCTCCATATAATGGACTTCAATGGGACCCAAACGGTTCAAGGTCCAAATGACAGTTTCAATGAGCGATGGTTTGGCTAGATAAGACCCTTATTCATCGTCTGGTGTCGTTTAAAGCCCTTTGAAGCTGCACTGAAACTGTCATTTGGACCTTGAACCGTTTGGGTCCCATTGAAGTCCATTATATGGAGAAAATCCTGGAATGTTTTCATCAAAAACCTTCATTTCTTTTCCACTGAAGAAAGAAAGACATGGACATCTTGGATGACATGCGGGTGAGTAAATTATCAGCAAAAGTTTTTTTAAAAGTGAACTAATCCTTTAATTGCAAGATTACAGCATGTCATGGCAATATTTAAGAACTGGAAAAGAAAGGATTCACTGAGAGTCAATGAGTTAAAAGATGCACTTTTATGGACTTCCAAAAAAATATACCCCTTCACTGCCATTATAAAGCTTATTACTATACTCTGATTGTGTTCGCCTGAGAGTGTCATATACAGCTAGGATGGGTTATCATGGGCTAATATTAGAGTCTGGGTGAACTCTCCCTGAGTGTGTGACAGTAGTTGTGTGTGTCAGTAGTTGTGTGTGACAGTAGTTGTGTGTGTACAGTAGATGTGTGTGACAGTAGTTGTGTGTGGTCAGTTGTTGTGTGTGTGTGACAGTAGTTGTGTGTGTCAGTGTTGTGTGTGACAGTAGTTGTGTGTGTCAGTAGTTCGTGTGTGACAGTAGTTGTGTGTGACAGTAGTTGTGTGTGTCAGTGTTGTGTGTGACAGTAGTTGTGTGAGACAGTAGTTGTGTGTGACAGTAGTTGTGTGTGCAGTAGTTGTGTGTGTCAGTAGTTGTGTGTGTCAGTAGTTGTGTGAGCAGTAGTTGTGTGTGACTGTAGTTGTGTGTGACAGTAGTTGTGTGTGACAGTAGTTTGTGTGTGTCAGTAGTTGTGTGTGTCAGTAGTTGTGTGTGACAGTAGTTGTGTGTGACAGTAGTTGTGTGTGACAGTAGTTGTGTGTGTCAGTAGTTGTGTGTGTCAGTAGTTGTGTGTGTCAGTAGTTGTGTGTGTCAGTAGTTGTGTGTGTCAGTAGTTGTGTGTGTCAGTAGTTGTGTGTGTCAGTAGTTGTGTGTGACAGTAGTTGTGTGAGACTGTAGTTGTGTGTGTCAGTAGTTGTGTGTGTCAGTAGTTGTGTGTGTCAGTAGTTGTGTGTGACAGTAGATGTGTGTGTCAGTAGTTGTGTGTGTCAGTAGTTGTGTGTGTCAGTAGTTGTGTGAGACAGTAGTTGTGTGAGACAGTAGTTGTGTGTGTCAGTAGTTGTGTGTGACAGTAGTTGTGTGTGACAGTAGTTGTGTGAGACAGTAGTTGTGTGTGACAGTAGTTGTGTGTGACAGTAGTTGTGTGAGACAGTAGTTGTGTGTGACAGTAGTTGTGTGAGACAGTAGTTGTGTGTGTCAGTAGTTGTGTGTGACAGTAGTTGTGTGTGACAGTAGTTGTGTGTGACAGTAGTTGTGTGTGTCAGTAGTTGTGTGAGACTGTAGTTGTGTGTGACAGTAGTTGTGTGTGACAGTAGTTGTGTGTGTCAGTAGTTGTGTGAGACAGTAGTTGTGTGTGACAGTAGTTTGTGTGTGACAGTAGTTGTGTGTGTCAGTAGTTGTGTGTGTCAGTAGTTGTGTGTGTCAGTAGTTGTGTGAGACTGTAGTTGTGTGTGACAGTAGTTGTGTGTGTCAGTAGTTGTGTGAGACAGTAGTTGTGTGAGACAGTAGTTGTGTGTGACAGTAGTTGTGTGTGACAGTAGTTGTGTGTGTCAGTAGTTGTGTGTGACATAGTTGTGTGTGACAGTAGTTGTGTGTGTCAGTAGTTGTGTGAGACAGTAGTTGTGTGTGACAGTAGTTGTGTGTGACAGTAGTTGTGTGAGACTGTAGTTGTGTGAGACAGTAGTTGTGTGTGACAGTAGTTGTGTGTGACAGTAGTTGTGTGTGACAGTAGTTGTGTGTGTCAGTAGTTGTGTGTGTCAGTAGTTGTGTGAGACTGTAGTTGTGTGTGACAGTAGTTGTGTGTGACAGTAGTTGTGTGTGTCAGTAGTTGTGTGAGACAGTAGTTGTGTGTGACAGTAGTTGTGTGAGACAGTAGTTGTGTGTGACAGTAGTTGTGTGTGACAGTAGTTGTGTGAGACAGTAGTTGTGTGTGTCGTGTCAGTAGTTGTGTGTGTCAGTAGTTGTGTGAGACAGTAGTTGTGTGTGTCAGTAGTTGTGTGTGTGTCGTGTCAGTAGTTGTGTGTGTCAGTAGTTGTGTGAGACAGTAGTTGTGTGTGACTGTAGTTGTGTGTGTCAGTAGTTGTGTGAGACAGTAGTTGTGTGTGTCAGTAGTTGTGTGAGACAGTAGTTGTGTGAGACAGTAGTTGTGTGTGTCAGTAGTTGTGTGTGTCAGTAGTTGTGTGTGTCAGTAGTTGTGTGTGTCGTGTCAGTAGTTGTGTGTGTCGTGTCAGTAGTTGTGTGTGTCGTGTCAGTAGTTGTGTGTGTCAGTAGTTGTGTGAGACAGTAGTTGTGTGAGACAGTAGTTGTGTGTGTCAGTAGTTGTGTGTGTCAGTAGTTGTGTGTCAGTAGTTGTGTGTCTGCTGATGTCCTCATGCTCACCGGGGCGCTGGGGCCGCTCCAGAAGCTCCTGAACTCCCGGCGGGCCGCGGCGAGGGCGGAGCATGTGACCAGCGTACAGGGAACCAGGTACAGCAGAGCCGGCTGGCCCATCTTAGACACCAGCATCACTGCGAATGTCAGCACGAGGCCCACGGCGTACGCTACACAACACACAGTCTCAGATTAACATGTAATATTCAGCACTATTATTGATCTCCTGCATTGACAGCATTATATAAGACCTGAGCTGGACGATGACATCACGGTTTTCTCCAGAGCGGCTATATATATATATATATATATATATATATATAAATAAACTATATTAATAACTTTTTTACAACAAAAATGAGCAATCACTGAACTTACTTAAAGATCCCATATTGTCAAAACTGAGATTTCCTGGCTGTGTTCATGATAACACAGATCTAGGCTCTATGAAACTAGTTTAAAACAGTGGATCCACACACACACACACACACACACACACACACACACACACACACACACACACACACACACACACAGCCTGAGTAAAGTATCTGTGCCTTTTCACGAGCCGTTGTGACTTCTGTATATCTGTGATGTCACTACTCAGTCACCAATGGTGCGTCACTCAGAAAACAACAGGCCAATCAGAAGAGAGGCTCATGAATATTAAGTAGACAGGCCAAACTCCAGCTGTTGTTGGCAGAGCTCCTGAGGAACAGCTGGAAACATATATTGAGATGGTTTTTGGTACTTATACCGCAAATATATATTCTTAAGGACATCAAAACCTAAAATAAAACTTCAGAAAGTTGTACAATATGAGACCTTTAAGCTGAACTGACGCTATTTTCTTCTAGAAACAAACTTTGTTGCATTATGTTGTGTGTGTGTGTGTGTGTGTGTTTGAGTGTGTGTGTGTTTGAGTGTGTGTGTGAGAGAGAGAGAGAGAGAGAGAGAGTGTGTGTGTGTGTGTGTGTGTGTGTTTGAGTGTGTGTGTGTTTGAGTGTGAGAGAGAGAGAGAGAGAGAGAGTGTGAGAGAGAGAGAGAGAGGTGTGTGTGTGTGTGTGTGTGTGTGTGGTGTGTGTGTGTGTGTGTGTGTGTGTGTGTGTGTGTGTGTGTGTGTGTGTGTGTGTGTGTGTGTGTGTGTGTGTGTGTGTGTGTGTGTGTGTGTGTGTGTGTGTGTGTGTGTGTTGTTCTCGTACCGACAGCGCTGGAGATGAAGTATGTTCTTCTGGAGTTTCCCGTCCACACGTCAAACTTATGGCAGTACGACAGCAGCAGTCCTGCACACACACACACACACACACACACACAGGAGGGTTACTGATATGATGATCTTTCACGCAGTGTGTAATAAAGCTCTGCAAAGTTTCAAGGATCAAAGTTCAGATAATCTGATTTTTTTTTATTTTGATTATAATATTTATTGTAATAATCAGCAGCTTATCAAACATAAGAAATAATCAAAACAGAAATATTTCAAAAATGGATTAGTTATGGATTTATTTAACTATAAAACTTGTGCTTTTTCTAGATATTCCCTTTCACGCAGTGTGTAATAAAGCTGTGAAAGATCAAACTTCAGATAAATAAAGTTACTGTCATAAAAGAAAGAATCGATTCTGAACTGAAACGAGTCGTCAGTAATTCAGTCTCACGTAGGTTTGTAGCTAATTAGCATAATGCCAGTCTGTGGTGTTGATTGGCTGAGCAGCGTCTCGTAGCTCCGCCCTCAAACACTAGTGTATCTGAGACTGGGAGAGTTCGGTTCGTGTTGTTCGTGTCGAGAAGACGCTGTTTTCTGAGATTGATCCGGTAAAACCCACGCCATCGTTACTGTTCGTATCACTGTGATCAAGAGCTGAGATTCAGATATGATAATGAGCGTTTGCTCTCTGACCAATCACAGCAGAGCAGCTCTCAGAGAGGCGGGGCTTAGAATCCTCAATGGAAGCGTTTCAGACACTGAGAGAAAGAGCTGAAGCTGCAGTGGAGATTATGAGGACATTCATGTGTTTCTGAGCTTGTGTGAATGTGAACCTGTTGTAGGAGACGCCGAACAACATTACAGCCTTTAAAGGGGTCATATAATGCCATTTTTGTACAAGTTAATATGAATCTTTAGGGTCTAAATGAAAACTTTGTAATATACTTTTATTAAAAATTCTCATTAGTATTGTAAGAAAACACTCATTTTACCTGCTCAAAAACAGCTCTGTTGTCAGCACGCCGTTTTAGTGCATATGCCTTTAAATGATAATGAGCTTCGCTGACTCCACCCCTCTGTTCTCTGGGCGCATTGACACAACGCACGTGGAGTGTTGACTTGACAACAGTTGAGGGTTTATTATGGCAGCGGGATTCGCTCTGAGGACAAATCTGTGCAACCGTATAAGTTTGAACCGGAGTCGGACCCGAAACAAGATGACAGCCCCGAAGAAGTTCGACAATTAAGGCTCGAACAGGACGTTTCTGAATGGTTGGTTTCTATTTTTGTATGTACTGGCAGGGTAACGTTATAGTTGTGTGAGATACAAACGCTATGTGTTTAACGTAACTTACTAATGTAAGTTATAGGTTAGTTCGTTGACAGATTTATGTTGAAAAACTTTTCTCTTTTTTTGTAAATGTAGGCTTGTCAGTGATGCGTGACGTTCTCAGTGTTAGGTACAACTGACTGAAAATGACATGAGGTCATGTCAGTAATGATTCTAGCAGTAGTTGAAGGATCCCTAAGAATTTGTTGTATGTTCATGTTTAGTGCAGTACGAAAATGTTTTATGTTTTAAGAAAACTTTTAAGTACATCTATATATTGTAACTGCATTGATATTCATGTTAATATTCCTGTTACGTTAACTGTAACACCTGCGTATTAACACATAACTATAACGCATTTTTCATTATAAACGTGGGATTATGAATTATATTGAGAACGTCGTAATGTTACATAGAATACATGCCATAATGCACCCTGAGTGTAAACATTAGCCAGAATCATCGTGAAGCGTGCAAGGGATTTGCAAAGATTAATATAAAGGTTAAATATAAAGGTTACTTAAACGTTACACTCACTTCTTCTGGAGGTCCAACAGGAACACGAATAGTTGGTACCGATTCCTTTTTCAGTAGCAGCTTCTTAGCAAAACCTGATTTATATTGACCCTCGCCTCGTTTAAAAAGCAGTCTGGTGAGAAATGATTTGCGCAAACATGAGAGCATTGACGTTGCTCGTCGGAAATATTCCCTTCATAAACAAAACTCAGCCACTGCGTCTTCAGCGGTTCGGATTTAGGAACATTAAAATGACTGCTGTGTTCCTTATTACACCCAAGACCAGAACACCACAATCGCTTAGACGGCCGCCATTCTGCTACAGTGTATCAACAATGACGAACTATGATTGACATCTCACTCACGAGCGAGGGCGGGTCTGTGTTGAAACGCTGCTGTCAATCAACAGTCGTGGGAGGGGCGTGCGAGCTTGTGACGTCACAGGCTCGAACGGCTCGATTTGAGACAGGGGAAAACATATAAGGAGATTAAAACAAAACCCCTGGATGGATTTTTATCATTATATGATGGCTGTGTACAGGCACTGCCAACACACATTTCAGTGCAATCAACTTTTAAAAGTGCATGTACCATTATATGACCCCTTTAAAATAACATCATAGAGGATTTTAAAGTAACACTAAGTAGTTTTTCAACCTTCATAATATATTTCCAAGACCCTTGTGATGGTACATCGACTTAAAATAAGTTAAATGACTCGTCTGCCATCGCCTGACGGGGTCTGTGTCGCTTTTACTGGCACTATGTAACTTCGGGGTTCGGGTAGGAACCCAACCACAAAAAGAACTACAAACTCGACTGCTTTACGTCAAGCGCTACAATAGTCATTATTTCGTTTTTCTTCGTTTCTGATGTCGCAATACATCATCCTTTCATGAAATCATGTAACATACTCTACCTTGTCTGTGGACATCGTTCATTCTAAAGCCGGTGCTGGGTAAACAGAGCGTGCGTGCGACGGTAGGCTAAATTATTTACGACAGCGGCAATGGACAATTTCGTTTCCAACCAGTAGGGCGACCGAAGAGGAAAAGCTACTTAATGTTACTTACTCATCACTGAGTCACTGGATCAGGTTTGTTTTAATTGACAGCACTAGTCGTTGTTTGTATGTGTGTGTGTGTGTGTGTGTGTGTGTGTGTGTGTGTGTGTGTGTGTGTGTGTGTGTGTGTGTGTGTGTGTGTGTGTGTGTGTGTGTAAACTCGGACCTGGTATGATGATGTCACCGTAGCCCAGAATGGAGAACTGCATCATACACAGGTTCTGAGCCACCGCCGAGAACTGTGGGATACGCATCACTACAGGCAGCTGGAACACACACACACACACACACTCAGTGATATATTTGAAGAATTTTAATTGCATACACACCGAATCATTTGTAAAAATGGAATAAAAAGGAAAAGCGTCTCACCTTCTCATAGGACGACGAGGAATCGGCGGGAACAAACACTCCTTCACTCTAGAAGCAGAAGCAGTCACTGCTGTTAGTGGACCACACACACACACACACACACACACACACACACACACACGCTCACGCTCACCTTTCCTCCACCTCCACCCGGACCGAGAGCGACTTGCACCATGATGCTTTCTCCATTCTGAAAACACACACGCATTAAAGTCATCATTAAGTCAAAATGGACCATTTCTTTTTTTATTAAATATTGCAGTGTTTATTATAAATGATTTATGAGTGCACATCATTATAGTGTTAATAATGTTGAATCAGAATCAGTTCCTCTTGCAGCATCTCTTCTCTCTCTTCTCTGATGACGAGGGCGGGGCTATAACCTGTCACTCACATGAGATCAGCCAATAGCAAACCACAACCATCCAATCAGTTCTTCACAGACACAATCAAGCCCCGCCCACAGACACAATCAAGCCCCGCCCACAGACACAATCAAGCCCCGCCCACAGACACAATCAAGTCCCGCCCACAGACACAACCAAGCCCCGCCCACAGACACAATCAAGCCCCGCCCACAGACACAATCAAGCCCCGCCCAGACACAATCAAGCCCCGCCCACAGACATAATCAAGCCCCGCCCACAGACACAATCAAGTCCCGCCCACAGACACAATCAAGCCCCGCCCACAGACACAATCAAGTCCCGCCCACAGACACAATCAAGCCCCGCCCACAGACACAATCAAGCCCCGCCCACATGTGTTCTTGTTCCTGAAGCGTTTCTCTCGATATACGACACAATAGAGGAGAAAAGACCAGCGCTGCTTCATCTGATACTCACAGCTGTCAGGAACGGTGTGATGAAGACGAAGAAGACGTCATAGAGGAGCAGCAGACTCAGCAGAATCACACAGATCTGCAGGAAACACACACACACACACGTCAGACCCGCAGGAAACAACACACACACACACACACACGTCAGATACGCTGAAACACGCCTCACCTTAAAGTTTGACAGGCTGATGGTTTTCAGGAAGTTCAGGCAGAAGGCGATTCCCAGCAGATCCTGAAGGATCCAGATCCACCTGCAAACATCAGAGTTACAACAGGAACATCAGGAAAACCTGTATTATATTTGACAAGATTTGCAGAATTGATTGTGTCATTTTCCAAAGATTCAGAGGTTTGTTCAAATGACTATATATTATTATAGTATAGCAAGTAATAGTGATGCAAACAGCAGCAGTTACACTCTCTCTCTCTCTCTCTCTCTCTCTCTCTCTCTCTCTCTCTCTCTCTCTCTCTCAATGCAGAACTGAGTAAACTCAGAGAATGCCTGTGTGTCGAGCAGGACAAGGAGCGACAACAGTGGAGAGAGAGAGAGGAACAGGCCTGGACTTGTGTTGTGTGTGTTGTGTTGTGTGTGTTGTGTTGTGTTGTGTTGTGTTGTGTTGTAAGTGAGAGCAGTCGTCCGGGCTGCTGTCTTTTACTTTAGTTCTGTATTTGTTTATTAAAGTTTCTTAAATGTTCACCGGTTCCCAGCTCCTTCTTCCCATAACTCTGAACTGTGTTCCAGCCCACAATGCACAGCATTCAAAATGATTAAGCGGAAGAAAGAAATTTCATGAGTAAAAAGTTGAGTGTAGTTGGACGATCTGATGCGTGTGTGTGTGTGTGTTGTGTGTGTGTGTGTGTGTGTGTGTGGTGTGTGTGTGTGTGTGTGTGTGTGTGTGAGTCAGTGAGTGAGTGAGTGAGTGAGTGTGTGTGTGTGTGTGTGTGTGTCTGTGTAAGTAAGTGAGTGAGTGAGTGAGTGAGTGAGTGAGTGTCTGTGTAAGTCAGTTAGTGTGTGAGTGAGTGAGTGAGTGTGTGTGAGTGAGTGTGTGTCTGTGTAAGTCAGTGAGTGAGTGAGTGAGTGAGTGAGTGAGTTGTGTCTGTGTAAGTCAGTTAGTGTGTGAGTGAGTGAGTGAGTGTGTGTGAGTGGTGTGTGTGTCTGTGTAAGTAAGTGAGTGAGATGTAGTGAGTGAGTGTCTGTGTAAGTCAGTTAGTGTGTGTGTGAGTGAGTGAGTGAGTGTGTGTGTGTGAGTGTGGTGTCTGTGTAAGTAAGTGAGTGAGTGAGTGAGTGAGTGAGTGTCTGTGTAAGTCAGTAGTGTGTGAGTGAGTGAGTGAGTGAGTGAGTGTGTGTGAGTGAGTGTGTGTCTGTGTAAGTAAGTGAGTGAGTGAGTGAGTGAGTGAGTGAAGTGAGTGTCTGTGTAAGTCAGTTAGTGTGTGAGTGAGTGATGTGAGTGTGTGTGTGTGTGAGTGATGAGTGTGTGTCTGTGTAAGTCAGTTGAGGTGGTGAAGTGAGTGAGTGAGTGAGTGAGGTGAGTGAGTGAGTGAGTGAGTGAGTGAGTCTGTGTAAGTCAGTGAGTGAGTGAGTGAGTGAGTGAGTGAGTGAGTGAGTGAGTGAGTGTGTGTGTGGTTGTGTGTGTGTGTTGTGGTGTGTGTGTGTGTGTGTGTGTGTGTGTGTGTGTGTGTGTGTGTGTGAGTCAGTGAGTGAGGTGAGTGAGTGAGGTGAGTGAGTGAGTGAGTGAGTGTGTGTGTGTGTGTGTGTGTGTGTGTGTGTGTGTCTGTGTAAGTAAGTGTAGTGAGTGAGTGAGTGAGTGAGTGTCTGTGTAAGTCAGTTAGTGTGAGTGAGTGAGTGAGTGTGTGTGATGTGAGTGTGTGTCTGTGTAAGTCAGTGAGTGTGTGTGTGTGTGAGTGAGTGAGTGAGTGAGTGAGTGAGTGAGTGAGTGAGTGA
>CM070824.1:47316127-47336127 GCA_036326025.1 Chrosomus eos | reverse complement strand
GTTATCATAGTTATTGTTACAGTTATAGTAACAGTTGTTGTTATAGTAACATAGTTACAGTTATCGTTATAGCTACTGACAATTATTATTACAGTTAATGTTATAGTAACTATTATACTTCGTTATTATTAAAGTTATCATTATAGTTATTATTACAGTTATTTGTTATTGTGTTTTATAGTTACAGTTATTCTTAGTTCATCATCATCTGTGAGGCTTCCTCATGTTTGTCTTGAATGTAAAAAAGTGTTTTGTAATACAGTTGTAGAAAACAATAATAACTCATAGAATACCTGGATGAATACCATACTTCAGTGAATACACTGTGTGTGTGGTGTGTGTGTGTGTGTGTGTGTGTGTGTGTGTGTGTGTGTGAGTGGTGTGTGTGTGTGTGTGTGTGTGTGTGTGTGTGTGTGTGTGTGTGTGTGGATGTGTGTGTGTGTGGTGTGTGTGTGTGTGTGTGTGTGTGTGTGTGTGTGAATGTGTGTGTGTGTGTGTGTGTGTGTGTGTGTGTGTGTGTGTGTGTGTGTGTGTGTGTGATGTGTGTGTGTGTGTGTGTGTGTGTGTGTGTGTGTGTGTGTGTGTGTGTGTGTGTGTGTGTGTTGTGTGAGTGAGAGTGTGTGTGGTGTTTGTGTGTGTTGTGTGTGTGTGTGTGTGTGTGTGTGTGTGTGTGTGTGTGTGTGTGTGTGTGTGTGTTGTGGTGAGTGTGTGTGTGTGTGAGAATGTGTGTGTGTGTGTGAATGTGTGTGTGTGTGTGTGTGTGTGTGTGTGTGTGTGTGTGTGTGTGTGTGTGTGTGTGTGTGTGTGTGTGTGTGTGTGTGTGTGTGTGTGTGTGTGTGTGTGTGTGTGTGTGTGTTCACCTGAGCGTCCCGCAGCCCACAGCCGTCATCAGGGAATCCAGACAGTTATAGAGTGCAGATGCTGACGCCAGGCAGAATATGACGATAATCACATAAACTACAGGAGACACACACCACATCTCAGTCACGTTCCTGAAGCTCTTATAGGCTGCTAATATTCACTATTATTATTGATCTGATTGCACTGACACTAACGGGTGAGAACAAAACTTGTTGATCTGAATTGAGACATTATTGTCGTCTGTTCTACAGCTCAATCTGAATTATATTTGATGAAGGATTCTGTTATTTTCCTGTTTACCACTTGCCGATTCACTCAAACACTCGCCGATTCACTCAAACACTCGCCGATTCACTCAAACACTCGCCGTTTCACACAAACACTAACTGTAACTGCCAACACTGACGCCAAGCAGAATATGATGATGATCACATAAACTACATCTAAGTAACTTTCTTGTGTGTGTGAGACTCACCCAACCACTTGTAGAAGAAGTACATGAGCACGAGCATCACACACATCATGGCCACGAACATCAGCACCTTCAGAGGAGAGTAGAGCGAGAGTTCACTGCTGTCGCCCTGCCCCTCACACACCTCTGACGACGGGCCCGCCGCCTGCTTCGCTCTGCACACACACACTCGCGTCAACACTCACGTCACATGACACGTGGACTGGCCTGAACCGGTGATGTCACTCACTTCTCGGCCGCTCCGCTCCAGAACCCGCCCATGGTCACCGTGAACACAGCGATCAGGAACATGATGATGATGCTGGCGTCAAATGCAGGCACAGGGGGGGCGTATAACCTCACCTCCATTCCCTGAGGAAACACCTGACACACACACACACACACACGTTAATACAGGGGTTGGACAATGAAACTGAAACACCTGGTTTTAGACCACAATAATTTATTAGTATGGTGTAGGGCCTCCTTTTGCGGCCAATACAGCGTCAATTCGTCTTGGGAATGACATATACAAGTCCTGCACAGTGGTCAGAGGGATTTTAAGCCATTCTTCTTGCAGGATAGTGGCCAGGTCACGACGTGATGCTGGTGGAGGAAAATGTTTCCTGACTCGCTCCTCCAAAACACCCCAAAGTGGCTCAATAATATTTAGATCTGGTGACTGTGCAGGCCATGGGAGATGTTCAACTTCACTTTCATGTTCATCAAACCAATCTTTCACCAGTCTTGCTGTGTGTATTGGTCCATTATCATCCTGATACACGGCACAAAACTGTGCTCTTACCCTGCTAATTGGACCTTCACAGTCTGCTCTTATTGGTTCAATGTGCAATTAATGAAGATTGGCCACCAGGCTGGTCCAATTTAGCCATGAAACCTCCCACACTAAAATGAGAGGTGTTTCAGTTTCATTGTCCAACCCCTGTACACTCGCTCTCTCTTTCGCACTCCCTCACTCTCTCGCACTCTCTCACACTCTCTCACACCCTCACACTCCTGCTCTCTCTCTCTCGCACTCCTGCTCTCTCTCTCGCACTCCCTCTCTCTCGCACTCCCTCACACTCACTCTCACCCTCACCCTCACACTCACACTCACTCTCTCACACTCACTCACTCTCTCACTCACCCTCACACTCCCCGCTCTCTCTCTCTCGCACATCTCACATCTCTCTCTCATCTTCAATGCACTCTCTCACACTCACTCTCACTCTCACCCTCCAACCACTCCTCACTCACACTCACTCTCTCACACTCACTCCTCACACTCACACTCTCACACTCACACTCACACTCTCACACTCACACTCTCACACATCATCTCTCCACTCACTGTCTCACACTCACTGCTCACACTCACTGTCTCACACTCACTGTCTCACACTCACTCTCTCACACTCACTCTCTACACTCACTCTCTCTCACTACTCACACTCTCACACTCACTGTCTCACACTCACTCTCACACTCACTGTCTCACACTCACTGTCTCACACTCACTCTCTCACACTCACTCTCACACTCACTCTCTCACACACTCTCTCACACTCACTCTCTCACACTCACTCTCTCACACTCTCACTCTCTCACTCTCACTCTCACTCTCTCACTCACTCTCCACTCAATCTCACTCACTCTCACTCACTCACTCTCACACTCACTCTCACTCACACTCACCCCTCACTCTCTCACACTCACTCTCTCACTCCACCCTCACACTCCCTCTCTCTCTCTCTCGCACTCACTCTCTCATCTCACCTCTCACACTCCCCCACTCTCTCTCTCTCGCACTCCCTCTCTCTCTCCTCACTCTCTCACACTCACTCTCTCACTCACCCTCACACTCCCGCTCTCTCTCTCTCGCACTCCCTCTCTCTCTCTCATCTCTCTCACTCACTCTCTCACACTCACTCTCACCCTTATTTCTCTCACACTCACTCTCTCACACTCACTCTCTCACACTCACTCTCTCACACTCACTCTCTCTCACACTCACTCTCTCACACCTCACACTCTCCACTCTCACTCTCTCACACTCACTCTCTCACACTCACTCTCTCACACTCACTCTCTCACACTCACTCTCTCACACTCACTCTCTCACACTCACTCTCTCACACTCACACCTCTCACATCACTCACTCTCACACTGGCCCTCATTTATCATTCTTGCGTAGAAACGGGCGTATATGTTGGCGTAAGATTATGCTTACACTCCTCTCACCGCCTGATGTATGAAGCTGTGCGTACCTTTGAAATCTAGGTGTACGCAATACCTGTCCTTGATAAATGCGGCGGCTGAAAACGATCGTCATTAGAATGAACACGCCCTTATATATTCAAGTCTCCGCTTCCCCCACGCCCTCATTTTACGCCATAAACACACAGAAGACGACAAAGAAGAGAAACTTCTCCAACGTAGAGATCGAGGCCATCACCAGGGAAGTGGAAAGAAACAAAATTGTTTTATTTAGGAGTTTAAAGAGTGGGATTAGGCGTCCACAATAACAAACTATGACGCAAATTACGAGTTCTGTTAATACTGTGTGGAGGTTGTTGAACCATTGAGAAGCGCACTCCAGCAGAGATAATGTTTTATTGCTTAATATAGACCAATAGTGATCAAGCTATACGTTTTATTGCTTAATAATATAGACCAATAGTGATAAAGTTAAGCATTCTTATTTGCATTTTCTTGTTTATGAGAAAAAAGGTGAGAAAAAAGTGGTCAGATATAAAGATCGCCACAAAGAGGCGCGTCTCGGCACTGAAGAGGAGCCAGAGTCGATTTTTCGTTATGATTTTTATTATTAACGACGCTTATTGATATTAAGAAGAAGAATGTCATTATTATTATTTAAAAGAAGAAGAATGTCATTTTTATTATTTTGTCAGTCTGAATTATTTTTTGGTCATTGAAAGCCTTCATTACTGAACCCAGTCCGTGCGCACGAGACGCCAGGTAAAGCGTACAGGCTCGCAACCATAGCTCGCAACTGAAGGAATACATATGCCTACAAATCAAATGCTTTGGTAAAATCACACAAATTAAACATTGAAGTCCATGTTGCACAAAAATAAACACTGAAGTTTATAATTTGTTGTTGTTTTTTTACAGTGGGTCATAATATATCATATCTTTTAGTTTGTCGGTGCGTTTTGTGGTGTTAGGAATTGTTCTTCTGCGCATTTCCACACTAACTCAAACGCTCAAACGTGCGTACACCACCTCCTGAGCTGGTGTAGGATTTGAGCGTGCCGTACGCCAAAGTCCATATTGATAAATCTCAAAGTCACCGTGGTTTTGGGTGTACGCCAGGTGTACGCTGGAAATTTGGTGTACGCACTTTTGATAAATGAGGGCCACTCTCTCTCACTCACTCTCTCACTCACTCACACTCACCCTCACTCACACTCTCCACTCACACACACTCACTCACTCAACTCCACACTCTCTCACAGTCACTCTCTCACAGTCACTCTCTCACTCTCACCACCTCACTCACCTCTCCACTCACCTCACTCACTCCTCTCACCCCACTCTCACCACCTCACACTCACCCCCACCCTCACACTCACCCTCACCCTCACACTCACCCTCACTCACTCCACTCTCCCAACACTCACCCTCACTCACTCACTCTCACCCTCACTCCACACACTCACTCACTCACTCACCCTCACAGTCACTCCTCACATCACTCTACACACTCTCTCACATCACTCTCCACCTCACACATCACACTCTCACACTCACTCACTCACTCTCACTCACTCACTCTCACACACTCACTCTACATCATCACCACCCACCTCACACACCTCACACTCACCTCTCACCTCACACTCACCTCACCCTCACACACACACCACTCACTCACACACACACACACACACACACACACACCACTCTCACCCACATCACTACAACTCATCTACACACCTCACCATTACACTCACTCTCACACTCTCACCACATCTCAGCCCACATCCCAATCTTACCCATTTACCACCTTCTCTACCACTCTTATCCTTTAAAAGATGCAAGCGTCACTCCCCTAAGAAGGCATCCCAACTCATTACCCCTTTCCTTCGTCACGCTGCCTTCAACAAGAGTGCAGCCGATGTTTACCACAACTCAAGATGGTGGAGCGCAGTCATCTCATGCGTGGCGTTACAGCTATTTTTATATGTCTTGTGAGCGCTACATACACGGAGAGCGGCGATTTTCATCCAAAGTTTGTCCTGGTGCATCTTTATTGCGTGCGTTATAAAGCTAATATTGCTTTTTGGAACTAAACGGAAGCAAAGTTGCTGGTGTCGTTGGTACTATATATGCTGAAATACAGGAAACTGTCCTGCGTTGATCTGATCATGTTGCAAACTGTACACGAAACTGTAAGCACTGTTCGTTTATATCGTGTTCACATATAACCACAAGAAAACAATGTGTTCATAGCAAATGTACGGTAAAATATAAGCCAATTACCTTACGCAATTACATTCACCAGTTATCAAGACATGTAAATATGTTGCAGGACTATCATTAGCAAACTATAGCAATTTTAACTTTTTTTTTACAAACCTTTTTTTGAAGAAACTGACCGTAAATATGAACACAAGATTCAATGTAACAAAGCAAATCATTGTTTGTTGTTAAAATACTTATTAAAGCCAAAAATTTGTACATTTATGGGTCTTGTTTTTTTGCTTGGGCAGCCACTTTGCGTCTGTAGCCGGTGTATGCAGTGACACTTCTCATACCCCTTCGTTTGAAGTGTGGTCCCGAAAAATCTTCGTTTGAAGGGCTATCTGGCCCTTCCCCTTAACCCTAACCCCCTCCAACCAAAAGAGAATCGGGACAGCCCTACCCCTTCACGTGCACGTGCAAAAGGGGAAGGGGAAAGTGAAGGGGTAAGGGTAGAATTGGGATTGGCCCTTACACACACTCACTCTCACACTCTCACACTCACACTCACACTCACACTCACACTCACTCTCACACTCACTCTCACACTCACTCTCACACTCACCCTCACTCACACTCTCACACTCACTCTCACTCCACTCCACTCTCACTCTCACACACACACACTCTCACACTCACTCTCACACATTTACACTCACTCTCACACATTACACTCACTCACTCACACTCTCACTCACGCTCACTCTCTCACACTCACACCACACCACACTCACACTCACACACTCACACTCTCACTCACGCTCACTCTCTCACACTCACACACACACACTCACACACTCACACTCACACTCACTCTCACTCACTCACACTCACCTCTCACTCACATCACTACTCACTCACTCACTCACACTCACACACATCACACACACACACACACACACACACACACCACACACACACACACACACACACACTCACTCACACACACTCACACACTCACACACACTCACACACACACTCACACACACTCACTCACACACACTCACACTCACACACACTCACACACACACCACACACACACACACTCACTCACACACACTCACACACACTCACACACACTCACTACACCACACACCACACACACTCACTCTACACCACTACACATCTCAACACACTCACTCACACACGCACTCACTCTCACACCACCACTCTCACACAACCACTCACTCTCACACCACTCACCATCACACCACTCACTCTCACACGCACCTCACACTCACACGCACTACACTCTCACGCACTCACTCTCACGCACTCACTCTCACACGCACTCACTCTCACGCACTCACTCTCACACGCACTCACTCTCACACGCACTCACTCTCACACACACTCACTCTCTCACACGCACTCACTCTCCACACGCACTCACTCTCTCACACGCACTCACATCTCACACACACTCACTCACACACACTCATCTCACACACTCACTCTCACACACACACACACTCACTCTCACACACACTCACTCTCACACACACTCACTCTCACACACACTCACTCTCACACACACTCACTCACTCACACCACTCACTCTCACACCACTCACTCTCTCACACACACTCACTCTCACACACACTCACTCTCACACACACTCACTCTCACACACATCACTCACACACATCACTCTCACACACCCCTCACTCTCACACACACTCACTCTCACACACACTCACTCTCACACACACTCACTCTCACACGCACTCACTCTCACACGCACTCACTCTCACACGCACTCACTCTCTCACGCACTCACTCACTCACTCACTCTCACACACACTCACTCTCACACACACTCACTCTCACACACCACCACTCTCACACACACACACACTCTCACACACACACCACACTCACTCTCCACACTCCACACACCACACCACACACACACACTCACACACACACACACCACACACCACACACACTCACACACACACTCACCACACACCACACACACCTCACACACAACACACACCACTCTCACACACATCTCACAACACACTCACACTTCACACACACACACTCCACCACTCCACACACTCACACACATCACACACACCACACACACACCTCACAACACACACACCACCACACCTCACTCACACACACTCCACTCACACCACCACTCCACACACACACTCACCACACACACACACCTCACACACCTCACACACACTCACCACACACACACACACTACCTCACACACACACACACTCACTCCACACCCACACACCTCACACACCACACACTCTCACACACACACCACCCACACCACTCCCTCCCCAACCACCCACACCACCCACACCACCACCCACCCACCCACCACACCCACACACAACCACACACCACCACACCACACACCTCACCCCCACACACACTCACCCCCAACACATCCACACTCACCACCACCCCACACAACACCACACACACACCACCACCCACACCCCACACCCCACACCACCACCCACACACCTACACACCACTCAACACACCACACCTCACCACACACCCACACACACCCCCCACATCCCACACACACCACTCCCACACACACTCACCTCACACCACCACACCAACCTCACACACACACACCACCCACCTCACACTCAACACCAAACACCACCCACACCTCCACACCTCACACACCTCAACCACAACACTCACCACACAAACCACACAAACACCCACAACCACCACCACACTCTCACACCACTCACACACTCACTACACAACTCACACACACTCACTCCAACACTCACTCACACACACTCACTCTCCACACACCACTCCTCACACACCACCCCACAACACACCTCACACCACACACCCCACACACCACACACTCCCTCCACTCCACACACTCACTCCACACACACTCACCCACACACACTCACTCCACACACAACTCTCACACACACTCACTCACACACTCACCTCACACACATCACTCTCCACACACACTCACTCTCACACACACACTCACACACTCACTCCACACACACTCACTCACAACACACCCACTCACCCCACACCACACTCCACCCCACACACCACACCAACACTCACACCACACACACACTCACTCTCACACCACTACAACACTCACACCTCACCACACACTCCACACCACACCACCTCACACACCACACTCATTTCACACACTCTCACACACACTCACTCTCACACCACCACTCTCACACACCACTCACTCACACACACCACTCCACACCACACCAACTCCCACCACCACTCTACACACACCACACACACACACACACCACTCCACACACACTCACCCACACACACATCACTCACACACACTCACCTCACACACACTCACACCTCACACACACCACTCTCACACACACCACTCTCACACCCACACTCACTCACATCCACCACACTCACTCTCCACACACACTCACTCTCACCACACACACTCACTCTCACACCACTCACTCACACTCACTTCACACACCCACTCACACACACACCACTCACACACACACTCACTCCACACACACCACTCTCACACACACTCCCTCACACACACCTCACTCTCACACACACCACCACCTCCTCACCACACTCACTCTCACACACACTCACTCTCACTCTCACACACACTCACTCTCACACACACTCACTCTCACACACACCACTCTCACACACACCACTCACACACACACACACTCTCCCACACACACTCCACACACACTCCTCCACACCACTCACCTCCCTCCACACACACTCCACCTCACACACTCACACACACTCACCCACACACCTCACCACACACACACTCACCTCTCACACACACACCACACTCCTCACACACACACACCTCACACTCCACACTCACACACACCACTCCTCTCACCACACTCACTCTCACCCACCACACACCACCACTCCTCACACACCACCTCACACACACTACACTCACACACCCACACACACCCTCCATCTCACACACACTCACTCCTCACCACACACACATCCACACACACTCACTCTCACACACACCACTCACTCTCACACACACTCACTCTCACACACAACCACTCACTCACACACCACTCACTCCACACACACACTCACACTCACACACACTCACTCCCACACTCACCTCACACACCTACACCACACACCTCACCTCACACACACATCACTCACCCACTCACTCTCACACACCTCACTCTCACAATCACACACACTACACTCTCACACACACTCACTCTCACACACACTCAACCTCACACACACTCACTCTCACACACACTCACTCTCACACACACCACTCACACACACACCACACACTCACTCACTCTCACACACTCACTTCACACACAACCACCTCACACACACCTCACACTCACCCTCACACCACACACTCACTCACACACCTCACATCTCTCCACACACTCACTCTACACACACTCTCACACACACACTCTCACACACATCACCTCACACACACCACTCTCCACACACACTCACTCTCACACACACACACTCACTCACACACACTCACTCTCACACACACACTCCACACCACCACACACACACACCACCACACACACACACACTCACTCTCCACACACCACCTCACACACCTACCTCACACTCACACACTCTCACACACACACACACACACGACTCCTTCCACACACACCACACCATCCACCACACTCACTCTCACACACACCACTCCACACACATCACCACACACACACACACTCTCACACACTCACCTCACACTCCTCACACACACCACTCACTCTCACACACACTCACTCATCACACACACTCCTCCACACACATCACATCTCACACTCTCACACACAACACCACTCACTCTCACACACACTCTCACTCAATCACACACACACTCACTACTCACACACACTCACACACACACTATCTCACACACCACTCTACACACACACTCTCACACCACACTCTCTCACACACACCACTTCACACACACTCACACACACACTCCACACACTCACACCACACACCCTCACACTCACCCCTCACTCACACACACTCACTCTCACCACACACTCACTCCTCACACACACTCACTCTCACACCACTCACTCTCACTCCACACACACTCACTCTCACACACACTCACTCTCACACACACTCACTCTCACACACACTCACTCACCTCACTCTCCACACACACTCACTCAACACACTCACTCACACACACTCACTCTCACTCACACACCACCTCACCTCACCACACACACACTCTCACACACATCACTCTCACACACACACCACTCTCACACACACTCACTCTCACACACACTCACTCTCACACACACTCACTCTCACACACACTCACTCTCACACACACCACCTCACACACACTCACTCTCACACTCACACACACTCACTCTCACACACACTCACTCTCACACACACTCACTCTCACACACACTCACTCTCACACTCACTCACGCTCACTACTCTCACACACACCTGTCTCATCTTCACCTGCAGTGCATCCAGGAGGTCCCGGTATCTCAGCAGGGCCAGAGGAATCTTCACCTTGTTGTACTCAGAGTCGTTGGCTGACGGCGACACCTGGTAAGATCATGTTTACACACTGAGGATTCACACTGGTGTTTGTTAGGATTCACACTGGTGTTTGTGCTGAAACGATCATCAGCTCTTACCAGATTGCCTTTGCTGGCGATCAGAAGCACAGACACACCCAGATCCTGAGCAACCAGAGCTTTCTGACTGAACTCACAGCCTCCCCGCATCACGACCACAGCCTGACCCTTCACCAAGCTCGGGGTCACGTGACCCGCAGCACACAGCTGAGTGGACGTCAGGTTCACCAGGGGATACCCCACCTACACACACACACAGATTTGTAGTACTCACATAAGTAGGGTTGGGTATCGTTTGAATTTTAACTATTCCGATTCCTATTTTGACAAAGAAAACGATAAGAGGAATCAAAAATTTAATTATAACAAGTATCTGATTTCTGTATTAACCTCAAGTATTAATTTCTAGAATTGAAATCGATTTTTGATTCTCAACCGTATAAGGAAACAATAAGAATCGAAACCAATAGTTTCCAATTGGTTTCGATTCTTATTGTTTCCTTATTTTGATTCCAATAAGGAAAACAAACGTGGAAATCATGCGCTTGAATGCTTTAAAGTCATATCTAAATGCTCACAAAGAAAACGATAAGAGGAATCAAAAATTTAATTATAACAAGTATCTGATTTCTGTATTAACCTCAAGTATTAATTTCTAGAATTGAAATCGATTTTTGATTCTCAACCGTACACATAAGGCCCTGTTATTGTGTAAAAAAAATAAACAAATCTCATGATTTCAAGTTAATAAGCCATGTTTTTTGATTGCTAAAATGTAACCATTAAAACGTAAAATACGTAAAAAAAGTTCCGAAAAATTCATACAGAATTTGGGAATTAATCTTTCCCGGCCTGACTCTCTCACCGCTGCACTCAGGCTGTCGGAGATGTTGCTCCAGGAAGAGTTGAACACCAGACAGTATTCTCTGAATGTAGATCCATTAGACGCGCGCAGAATCGCCTCCTGACTGGCGATCTGTGAGAGAAACACACAAACACTGGTAGATTCACTCAAACACTCCCTGATTCATTCAAACACTCGCTCTGATACACTCAAACACTCGCAGATTCACACAGACACTACTTACTAGGGATGGGCATTCGATTAAATTTTCTTAGTCGATCGTCGGGAGAATTAACGATCGACTATCGATTAATCATTAATATTTTTATTTTCAAATTCATTATTTATTTAACTTTTTATAAATTAAAAATTCAATGAAAATACAAAAATACAGCGTGTTTTTCCTCGATTAGATCTTTATTAGGCTACAAGATGATCAACTTGTGGCAGTTAAACTGGACGTTCGGTTATAGGCTAACGTTAAACTTGAAGATATGCTGCGGTGCTAACACAACAGAACCTGCAGCTGCAAGTTGGCCTCTTAAACAGAGACCCTCGTTTGTTCCTAAATAATTAAAAATCATGTTAAACAATAACTTAACCAAAAACATAATAATACTTAGATCTGACAGGTTTTGTCAAAATCTAACTCAAAACTATCCAAGGCACGGAAGAAAGAGTGAGAGAGATTAGCCTAAGTTACCTTACAATCAATTAGCCTAGCTAGGCTACTAAACAAAGCCTCATAAAAAATAACTAGTAACTCACATACAACTTCTACACCAGTCTACTGATTTTTGTTGAGAAATTTGTTGATGACATGATCTGGGGTCAGACGCGACCGCAACCTGGTGACCGTCAAGCGTGTTTACATTTTCGCCTGGCTCTTCCCCGCGAGTCTCCGCAGAGAGTGCTCGCGCACCTCCCCAAACAGACGAGGCGTTTATACTCGACGCGCTCGCCTGTGAAACACCGAATACCACAATGACATAATTTTTGCCGCGCTCACCTTCGCGCTCGGGCGGACGCGTCGAGTGTAAACAAGGCTTCAGTCCAGCCGCTGAAAAAACACCCGCTCTGATGGGACTGACGTTGCCGGGATGCACAGGAACCTCCGCGCTAGCTTGACCAGCCACTTTCCACTCACACTGCGCAGCAGCATTAGTTTAATGATAATCGATAACAAATTAACGTGATCGACGAAATTCTTAACGATCAATAATCGATCGTCGATTAATTGTGCCCATCCCTACTACTTACTCATTCACTTATATACTCCCTGATACACTCAAACACTCGCAGATACACTCAAACACTCGCTCTGATACACTCAAACACTCGCTCTGATTCACTCAAACCATCGCAGATTCACTCAAACACTCGCTCTGATACACTCAAAACACTCGCTCTGATACACTCAAACACTCGCTCTAAAACACTCGCTCTGATACACTCAAACACTCGCTCTGATACACTCAAACACTCGCTCTGATACACTCAAACACTCGCTCTGATACACTCAAACACTCGCTCTGATACACTCAAACACTCCTCGATTCACTCAAACACTCGCTGATTCACTCAAACACTCGCTCTGATACACTCAAACACTCCTCGATTCACTCAAACACTCGCTCTGATTCACTAAAAAACACTCGCTCTGATTCACTCAAACACTCCTCGATTCACTCAAGCACTCGCTGGTTCACACAAACACTCCCTGATTCACTCAAACATTCCCTGATTCACTCAAACACTCCCTGATTCACTCAAACACTCCCTGATTCACTCAAAACACTCCCTGATTCACTCAAACACTCGCTGATTCACTCGCCAATTTATACAAACACTTGCCGATTCACTCAGTCGCCCATTCACTCAAACACTCACTGATTCACACAAACACTCCTTGATTCACTCAAACACTCGCTAATTCACATAAACACTCACTAATTCACATAAACACTCGCTGATTCACATAAACACTCACTGATTCACTCAAACACTCACTGATTCACACAAACACTCGCTGATTCACTCAAACACTCGCTAATTCACATAAACACTCACTAATTCACACAAACACTCACTGATTCACTCAAACACTCACTGATTCACTCAAACACTCACTGATTCACTCAAACACTCACTGATTCACTCAAACACTCACTGATTCACTCAAACACTCACTGATTCACTCAAACACTCACTGATTCACTCAAACACTCGCTAATTCACACAAACATTCGCTGATTCACACAAACACTCTCTGATTCACTCAAACACTCACTGATTCACTCAAACACTCACTGATTCACTCAAACACTCACTGATTCACTCAAACACTCGCTGATTCACTCAAACACTCGCTAATTCACACAAACATTCGCTGATTCACACAAACACTCGCTGATTCACACAAACACTCGCTGATTCACTCAAACACTCGCTGATTCACACAAACATTCGCTGATTCACACAAACACTCGCTGTTCACACAAACACTCGCTCTGATACACTCAAACACTCGCTGATTCACTCGCCAATTTATACAAACACTTGCAGATTCACTCAGTCGCCCATTCACTCAGACACTCACTGATTCACACAAACACTCCTTGATTCACTCAAACACTCGCTAATTCACATAAACACTCACTAATTCACATAAACACTCGCTGATTCACATAAACACTCACTGATTCACTCAAACACTCACTGATTCACACAAACACTCGCTGATTCACTCAAACACTCGCTAATTCACATAAACACTCACTAATTCACACAAACACTCTTGATTCACTCAAACACTCACTGATTCACTCAAACACTCACTGATTCACTCAAACACTCACTGATTCACTCAAACATCACTGATTCACTCAAACACTCACTGATTCACTCAAACACTCACTGATTCACTCAAACACTCCTTATTCACACAAACATTCGCTGATTCACACAAACACTCCCTGATTCACTCAAACACTCCCTGATTCACTCAAACACTCGCTAATTCACACAAACACTCGCTGATTCACTCAAACACTCGCTAATTCACACAAACATTCGCTGATTCACACAAACACTCGCTGATTCACACAAACACTCGCTGATTCACTCAAACACTCGCTGATTCACTCAAACACTCGCTGATTCACACAAACATTTGCTAATTCACATAAACACTCGCTGATCACATAAACACTCACTGATTCACTCAAACACTCACTGATTCACACAAACACTCGCTGATTCACTCAAACACTCGCTAATTCACATAAACACTCACTAATTCACACAAACACCTCTGATTCACTCAAACACTCACTGATTCACTCAAACACTCACTGATTCACTCAAACACTCACTGATTCACTCAAACACTCACTGATTCACTCAAACACTCACTGATTCACTCAAACACTCGCTAATTCACACAAACATTCGCTGATTCACACAAACACTCCTGATTCACTCAAACACTCCCTGATTCACTCAAACACTCCCTGATTCACTCAAACACTCGCTAATTCACACAAACACTCGCTGATTCACTCAAACACTCGCTAATTCACACAAACATTCGCTGATTCACACAAACACTCGCTGATTCACACAAACACTCGCTGATTCACTCAAACACTCGCTGATTCACTCAAACACTCGCTCTGATACACTCAAACACTCCTCGATTCACTCAAACACTCGCTCTGATTCACTAAAAAACACTCGCTCTGATTCACTCAAACACTCCTCGATTCACTCAAGCACTCGCTGGTTCACACAAACACTCCCTGATTCACTCAAACATTCCCTGATTCACTCAAACACTCCCTGATTCACTCAAACCACTCCCTGATTCACTCAAACACTCCCTGATTCACTCAAACACTCGCTGATTCACTCGCCAATTATACAAACACTTGCCGATTCACTCAGTCGCCATTCACTCAAACACTCACTGATTCACACAAACACTCCTTGATTCACTCAAACACTCGCTAATTCACATAAACACTCACAATTCACATAAAACACTCGCTGATTCACATAAACACTCACTGATTCACTCAAACACTTCACTGATTCACACAAACACTCGCTGATTCACTCAAACACTCGCTAATTCACATAAACACTCACTAATTCACACAAACACTCACTGATTCACTCAAACACTCACTGATTCACTCAAACACTCACTGATTCACTCAAACACCTCACTGATTCACTCAAACACACTCACTGATTCACTCAAACACTCACTGATTCACTCAAACACTCACTGATTCACTCAACACACTCGCTAATTCACACAAACATTCGCTGATTCACACAAACACTCTCTGATTCACTCAAACACTCACTGATTCACTCAAACACTCACTGATTCACTCAAACACTCACTGATTCACTCAAACACTCGCTGATTCACTCAAACACTCGCTAATTCACACAAACATTCGCTGATTCACACACAAACACTCGCTGATTCACACCAAACACTCGCTGATTCACTCAAACACTCGCTGATTCACACAAACATTCGCTGATTCACACAAACACTCGCTGGTTCACACAAACACTCGCTCTGATACACTCAAACACTCGCTGATTCACTCGCCAATTTATACAAACACTTGCCGATTCACTCAGTCGCCCATTCACTCAGACACTCACTGATTCACACAAACACTCCTTGATTCACTCAAACACTCGCTAATTCACATAAACACTCACTAATTCACATAAACACTCGCTGATTCACATAAACACTCACTGATTCACTCAAACACTCACTGATTCACACAAACACTCGCTGATTCACTCAAACACTCGCTAATTCACATAAACACTCACTAATTCACACAAACACTCTCTGATTCACTCCAAACACTCACTGATTCACTCAAACACTCACTGATTCACTCAAACACTCACTGATTCACTCAAACACTCACTGATTCACTCAAACACTCACTTATTCACACAAACATTCGCTGATTCACACAAACACTCCCTGATTCACTCAAACACTCCTGATTCACTCAAACACTCGCTAATTCACACAAACACTCGCTGATTCACTCAAACACTCGCTATTCACACAAACATCGCTGATTCACACAAACACTCGCTGATTCACACAAACACTCGCTGATTCACTCAAACAACTCGCTGATTCACCAAACACTCGCTGATTCACACAAACACTCGCTATTCACATAAACACTCGCTGATTCACATAAACACTCACTGATTCACTCAAACACTCACTGATTCACACAAACACTCGCTGATTCACTCAAACACTCGCTATTCACTCAAACACTCCTAATTCACACAAACACTCTCTGATTCACTCAAACACTCCTGATTCACTCAAACACTCACTGATTCACTCAAACATCTCACTGATTCACTCAAACACTCACTGATTCACTCAAACACTCACTGATTCACTCAAACACTCGCTAATTCACTACAAACACTCGCTGATTCACACAAACACTCCTGATTCACTCAAACACCTATTCACTAACATCCTGATTCACTCAAACACTCCCTGATTCACTCAAACACTCACTAATTCACACAAACACTCGCTGATTCACTCAAACACTCGCTAATTCACACAAACATTCGCTGATTCACACAAACACTCGCTGATTCACACAAACACTCGCTGATTCACTCAAACACTCGCTGATTCACTCAAACACTCGCTGATTCACTCAAACATCGCTGATTCACACAAACACTCGCTGGTTCACACAAACACTCGCTGTAATTCACACAAACACTCGCTGATTCACTCAAACACTCGCTGATTCACACAAACATTCGCTGATTCACACAAACACTCGCTGGTTCACACAAACACTCGCTGTAATTCACACAAACACTCGCTGTAATTCACACAAACACTCATTCTCTCAAACACTTGCCGATTCACTCAAACACTCGCTCATTCTCTCAAACACTCGCTGATTCACTCAAACACTCGCTAATTCACACAAACAATCGCTCATTCTCTCAAACACTCGCTCATTCTCTCAAACACTCGCTGATTCACTCAAACACTCGCTAATTCACACAAACAATCGCTCATTCTCTCAAACACTCGCTCATTCTCTCAAACACTCGCTGATTCACTCAAACACTCGCTCATTCTCTCAAACACTCGCTGATTCACTCAAACACTCGCTAATTCACACAAACAATCGCTCATTCTTTCAAACACTTGCCGATTCACTCAAACACTCGCTGATTCACTCAAACACTCGCTGATTCACTCTTTAATGGCGCTTCGGGCTGTCAGACTCGTTTTCTGCGCTTACCTGAGAGCAAAACAACACCAGCAGGAGGAATATCGACTCTTTAACTGCCATTGCTGTCCTATATTCCTCAAAGCTCGACAGAAAGCGAGTTCAGAGAAGTTTCTGTACTCGTATTTTTATTGAAAATCACTTTTAAAGTCGTAAACTCACTATCTAAGTTTAGCTTCTGCCATGTTTAGTGTCTGTGAACCACTTTCACTTCCTCTTCCGCGTTCGGCCGCTCGATCAGGTGACTGTGACGCGTCACGCTAAACGTCAACAAACCAAAAATAGAAATAAAAGCTAACTTTTCGCAGTGTCCTCTATTTCTATTATACGTACACAATACATTTTGTTCTCAAATTCTTTCCTCGCAGACTAATACACTGAATAATACTGAGCTGGAGTTGAGTTGAGCTTTTTTCAGCTGTATTATTTTTGTCTGTATTGATTGTAAAACAGCATTTTTACATGGAATTAAAAAAACAAGCAAAATACTACTGATAATAATAATAATGAAAACTTAAAATCATATTAGAACAAAACGTGTTATGCTAAAAAGTAAAATATATATTCATATTAATAAACTGAAAGTACTAAAGATCAGTTATTTCCTCGAGTGTTTGTGTGGATTCTCCTTTATTAAGTATTTATAAACACAAATGTCTGGAAATATCAGAAGCTGAAAAACCAGAGCAGAGCTGTTTGGTTCATGTGAGGAATGAGGATGTGATTATAATAAGATTATGTATTTCCTCTTATAACGTGTGACTGATGAGATTTCAGATGCAAAGTCTTTACAAGGTTGTAATTTTATTTAGGCATCAGAATGAAATTGAACACGATTTGTACAAAAATACTTTCCTGTCAACGCGTCCCGTAAGAGCATTGCACAAATATTACAGTCAGATGCACGTTTCAAGTTTACAGCACATTTAAAAGATAAAAACAAACAAAAAAAGAATATTCCACGAGCCAGGGAACATCGGAAAGGTACAAAACGTAACAAAAGGCAGTTCTTGCAGACCTAATAACAGCGTGTGTGTGTGTGTGTGTGTGTGTGTGTGTGTGTGTGTGTGTGTGTGTGTGTGTGTGTGTGTGTGTGTGTGTGTGTGTGTGTGTGTGTGTGTGTGTGTGTGTGTGAGAGAAAGTGGCCCAGCCACTATTAAATCAGATTCATGGGAAACTCTAATCAGAATATTGATCCTCACACAAACATTTAAACAATTAAAGCGTTCCAGGTCTTTTGTACAGAACAATCATTAAAGCAGTAAAAGTATAGCAGTGCTTTCATTACAAAAATATCTACAGCCGTCCGACGCCAGTGTCTTCAGATGGACCTGCAAACACACACACACGCGCCACACACAC
>CM070824.1:47298627-47311127 GCA_036326025.1 Chrosomus eos | reverse complement strand
ATATAAATCATTTCTATTCTATTACTTCTAATATGAACACATACCGACGCGCAGCAGGAAACCTCAGCCACAAACTAGCATGCTAACAATCAAACAAGCTCTCGTTCAGCACAGTTTAAGGAACAACATATATTTGCGTTGAAAAGACAAGCTTTAGTTAAATACCTCGCGCCTATATAAGTATTTTTAATCAGAAATGTTTAAATAAAACGGGAAGATGTGATGTCTTACCTCGAGCACTTCCTGAAAGTGTCTGTCAGAGAGCTGACGCTGACTCCGCCCACTTCCGCCGCGCTCCGCACAATGAATCATGGGACATGTAGTTTAGTGTGTTGATAGCGCCGCTTTAACCTCAAATATTGTTTAACGTCACTTTCATTTGAATGAACAAAAACAAGACAAACCCGCCTGGGTTTACATGAACACGAGAAGAAAATAAACCTGATGAAAATGCTCTGTTTCTCCGCCAGGGGGCGCCGCTTACATAATGTGTCATCGGGAACTACAAAACATAAACTTATTTACAGGATATATAAAATATGTGCTTTCTGTTTGTAAGAACTTGTTTAATAAATTAGGAAAATAGACTAAAATGAGCCTGGATACCATAAGAATTTATATTTTAAACATTTATAAAGCTTAATTAATTTTGAGGCGCATGGCAGTTGCATATTTTAAGTGTTTGTTTTGTGAAGATTTGTGTGGAATGTGGGTCCAACTGAATCCATGTAAGGAATAAACAAATCAGCCATGGGAATTAGCAGAAGGAAAACTACATTAATCTATGAATAATTAGAAAAATGCTATATTTTATTGTGTGAGTTTTGTTCATGAAACACTACAATAACGTCCCATTAGTTAACGCGCATTAACTAATATTAACCAACAATGAGCAATACAGGCACAGTTATTATTAATCTTTGCTAATGTTGTTTAATAAAATAAAAAAAAACACTGTTTCGTGTTAGTTAAGGTCCATTAAATAATGTTAACAGAGACAACTTTTAGTTTATTTTTAAAAAGTCAAAAGAAAAACCAACATTCGTTTTTGAAATATCAGCTTTTTTTAGCCACATATATATATATATATATATATATATATATATATATATATATATATATATATATATATATATATATATATATATATATATATATATATATATATATAAAATTCCATTCTCGGATTGCAAAAGAAACTCAGGAAGCACAAAAATATCCCGTGCCACCATCGCGTGCCACCCACGCTGGGCGGGGCTTAAACAGGAGGATCCGGCTCTCTGATTGGCCGGGGGGTGGCTTCCGCTGGCCTGCTGGGTTTATATAGCCAATCAGCGCGCAGCAGAGGGTAGTGTCTGAGCTGTCTCGAGCGCTCGAGTTTCTCTCTGTGGAAGATCGCGAAGAAGCGCCATCGTCCAGCTTTCATTCATCGTCATGGAGGACTTGAGTAGTTGACATTTCCTTTAACCTTCTCTTTTCACGCTTTCCTTCGTACGGTCATCGGTCCGTAATCGGTGTTATCCACGACTTTCTCTTGCGTCTCTCTCGGTTTGAAGATGAAGCTCATCATCGGCATCGGAGGGTGAGTGAGCGCGTGCTCGATGCAGACCGCGTGGTGCGCGCGACCTCTCGTTCTATTTGGGAAACAAATCTCCATAGCAACCGCATTTCCCGCCAGAGTGCCACACAGCTGCGAATGTCAAAAATACGTTATAAAGATTCTGAGGCGTTATTAATTGACACAACTAAAATCAGTGTCATAAAGTAATAACACTTCCGAGTTTTTGTAACGTCTTTTTGATTACTGTCACGGCACACACACACACAAAAGTATATGGAAAATTGACAGACGGTACGATTACTTTGGTAAAATAATGTAACGGTTACTAGTTGATTCCATTGTGATGCGCAGTTTGTGTTATTAATGTGTTGGGTTTTTAATGCCTGTGAATTATAATGTTTTTAATATCTGTCCTAACTAAAGACTACAGGTGAAAATGAACCATTTGTGTTATCTTGCCAAGTAATAATAATAAACATTGTTTTATTAAGTGTCTTTAAAGCAGCTTCTTAAGGCACTTTATATTATAAAACGTCAGAAAAAAATATTTTAATAACCATCAAGAAAAATCGAACCTAAAACAAATAAAGAAAATAATGTACAGTAAAGGCGTGGTGTTGTTTTGGTCCTAAATTATTCATAATTTATTGACATGTTCATAAAAATGATGTGATGTGTGTTTCAGGGTCACTAACGGCGGTAAAACGACGCTGACGGACGGCCTGATCAAGAGTTTGCCGAACTGCTGTGTGGTTCATCAGGACGACTTCTTCAAGGTCAGTGTGAGGATAAAACAGCTTCGCATTCAGCTCCAGGGCTCGGCAACCACAACGACTTCATTACCTTCAATTTTCACCTCAATCGGCTTCGATAACGCGATACATTTGCGTTTTAAACTTTTTAATGACTCCCAATTCGTTTTTTAAGATATATGTAATAGTACATATGTATCAAAACGCTCCTAGAGTTATTTTTCTAACTGACTATCGAGTTTATGGACTTTAAATGTGCCGTCACATGACATTATTGTTATCTCGCCGTTTTATTCAGGCTTCGTACAAAGTACTTGAATTTGAGTTTTTGACATTGAAGACCTGAAAATCCCTTGAAAACAGACATATTTACAAAGAGGTACTTGAAAAGTGTTTTACTTGAATATATGAAAAAAAATAATTGAAAACACACAAATCTTATGCGAAATTAACACTGTAACCCGTGTGATAAACCCCCATCAGACTTTTTCTGGATATGAAGTACACCAAATTTTTAATATGAAATATTATTTATTGAACAATAATAGCCTTAATAAACTTTGTGTTAAAAAAAATCCTTAAATACTAAAAATATTGTTTGATAAGTGCGATCTCTTATTGGAAAACAAAAAAGTGTTGCTTGAAAAGTCCTGGAATTTAATTTTTCAGTGTCTGTACGAACCGTTTATAGACGTCTTTCCACGGTTTAAACTCTATCTTTCAACATACCTTCTGATGTTCATCATTTTTATTTTATTATGTAGTAAAGAGGAACAGTTGATCGGTTCAACATTAAAGAGACACAAACACATTTACTGACTGAACTTCATCATGAAACTGACAGAATTTGACAGCTGAGACTTTCTTTCATATCGAAACTATCGACGTTAATTGCGATTATTGGACGACAGGAGCTACAAATAAAGTTTAGTGCAGTTTTATTCGTTCATCGACTGAAACCCGCATTGATTCTCGGTATGTAAGAGGCGCGCGGCTCCTCGTTGACCCAGCCCTGGTCAGCTGACCCAGCGCTGGTGATGATCAGATCCACACGAGTGCGTCTCATTGGTGTATGTTTCAGCCCCAAGATGAGATTGAAGTTGATGACGATGGCTTTAAGCAGTACGATGGTAAGCCAAGGGTTGTGCGTGTGCTTCTGCATGTTCATTTTAAGCGATGCGCGTGCGGCGCGCTCACGTGTGTGTGTGTGTGTGTGTGTGTGGTGTGCAGTCATCAGCGCTCTGGACATGGACGCCATGATGAGCACCATCACTGCGTGGCAGCAGAACCCGGTGAAGTTCGAGAGATCTCACGGTGTCAACAACAGCCTGGACTCCGAGATCCTTCCCCGCTCCCGAGACGACGTCCACATCCTGATCGTGGAGGGTTTCCTGCTCTACACCTACGGGTGAGCGTCTCACACACACACACACACACACACACCTCAACCATTTCGATTCCTCTTTTCGATTCCTTTCTGAGCATTTCACCATGATGACGTTAAAGCATTCGAGCGTGAGACTGTTTCTGTGTTCATGTGTATCAGTATACTGGATCTGTGCAGCTCTTAAAGTGACAGTAGCCTATATATAATATATATAATAACACTAATCACACAACAGAAGAGAGAGAAGATTCACTCGTTCAAACTTTTGTAACTTTATTTGTAATGGATATTTTACTTATAAAGAGCAGTTATTTTACATTTGACTATAATTTGATTGACTGAAAGTCTTAAAACACTGTTTATTTCAATTGTAACTTTTTTCAGTTGTCAATTTTTTACTTGTTTTTTTTGTTTAATTACTGAGTTTCTACTTGCCTTTTAAGATTTCTTGAAGTGTATATTAGTTGGGCTAGTTGTTCTTCTCTGGTGTTTTTAAACCACAGGCAAACGCTCCTCGTGTAAGTGTTCTTTAACTGTTGATGTGTGTTCATGATATTCAGATATAAGCAATAAGACTAAATTTGAATTATATCTACGTGTTTTTTTTTACCTTATTGGAATCGAAATTAGGAATTAAAAAGAATTGGATCGTAAAGATTCAAACGATAGCCAACCCTAGCCGAGACCGAGCTGTAACTGAGCGCTTCTCTCTCCTCAGACCTTTGATCGATGTGTTCGACCAACGATACTTTATTTCCATTCCCTACGAAGAGTGCAAAAAGAGGAGGAGGTGAGTGTGTGTGTGTGTGTGTGTGTGTGTGTGTGGGTGTGTGTGTGTGTGTGTCACGTCTACTGCGCTCAAAGAAGACTCCACACACACCTGATCTCACTGTGTGTGTGTGTGTGTGTGTGTGTGTGTGTGTGGTGTGTGTGTGTGTGTGTGTGTGTGTGTGTGTGTGTGTGTGTGTCTCAGCTCAAGGAACTATGCCGTGCCGGACCCCCCCGGTCTCTTTGACGGACACGTCTGGCCCATGTATGTCAAACATACTAAAATCATGAAAGAGTCAGGAGTTGATGTTGGTAAGTGTCGCACTTTGAGCTTTTTCTAGCAATATTTTGGTATATTGCTTAAAAAATCAATGCGCTCAATTGAGGTGTATTATAAAACTATGTCATAAGTCAAAATTATTACATAAAAGTTGATATTATATGTTAAGTTGTAATAAAAAAAAAATCTACTGGTGTGTTTATTAGTATGTGTGTGTGTGTGTGTTTCAGTGCAGCTTGACGGAACCATGTCGAAGGAACGGCTTTATAACGTTGTGTGCGGGAACATCCTGAACCGCATCCAGAAGGACCGGCCCTGATCCGGTAACTCTACACACACTCACTGTTATCCGGTAACTCTACACACACTCACTGTTATCCGGTAACTCTACACACACTCACTGTTATCCGGTAACTCTACACACACTCACTGTTATCCGGTAACTCTACACACACTCACTGTTATCCGGTAACTCTACACACACTCACTGTTATCCGGTAACTCTACACACACTCACTGTTATCCGGTAACTCTACACACACTCACTGTTATCCGGTAACTCTACACACACTCACTGTTATCGGTAACTCTACACACACTCACTGTTATCGGGTAACTCTACACACACTCACTGTTATCAGGTAACTCTACACACACTCACTGTTATCCGGTAACTCTAACACACACACTCACTGTTATCCGGTAACTCTACACACACTCACTGTTATCCGGTAACTCTACACACACTCACTGTTATCCGGTAACTCTACACACACTCACTGTTATCGGTAACTCTACACACACTCACTGTTATCCGGTAACTCTACACACACTCACTGTTATCCGGTAACTCTACACACACTCACTGTATCCGGTAACTCTACACACACTCACTGTTATCCGGTAACTCTACACACACTCACTGTTATCCGGTAACTCTACACACACTCACTGTTATCCGGTAACTCTACACACACTCACTGTTATCCGGTAACTCTACACACACTCACTGTTATCCGGTAACTCTACACACACTCACTGTAATCGGGTAACTCTACACACACTCACTGTTATCGGTAACTCTACACACACTCACTGTTATCCGGTAACTCTACACACACTCACTGTTATCCGGTTACTCTAACACATCACTGATCGTACTTAACCACTCGTAATCTAACCCACACACACTCACTGTTATCCGGTAACTCTACACACACTCACTGTTATCCGGTAACTCTACACACACTCACTGTTATCCGGGTAACTCTACACACACTCACTGTTATCGGTAACTCTACACACACTCACTGTTATCGGGTCTTAACACTCTTACAACATCTACCTCACTGTTATCGGGTAACTCTACACACACTCACTGTTATCCGGTAACTCTACACACACTCACTGTTATCCGGTAACTCTACACACACTCACTGTTATCCGGTAACTCTACACACACTCACTGTTATCGGTAACTCTACACACACTCACTGTTATCGGGTAACTCTACACACACTCACTGTTATCGGTAACTCTACACACACTCACTGTTATCCGGTAACTCTACACACACTCACTGTTATCCGGTAACTCTACACACACTCACTGTTATCGGTAACTCTACACACACTCACTGTTATCGGTAACTCTACACACACTCACTGTTATCCGGTAACTCTACACACACTCACTGTTATCCGGTAACTCTACACACACTCACTGTTATCGGGTAACTCTACACACACTCACTGTTATCGGTAACTCTACACACACTCACTGTTATCCGGTAACTCTACACACACTCACTGTTATCGGTAACTCTACACACACTCACTGTTATCGGGGAACTCTAACACACACACTCACTGTTATCCGGTAACTCTACACACACTCACTGTTATCCGGTAACTCTACACACACTCACTGTTATCGGGTAACTCTACACACACTCACTGTTATCGGTAACTCTACACACACTCACTGTTATCCGGTAACTCTACACACACTCACTGTTATCGGGTAACTCTACACACCACTCACTGTTATCGGTAACTCTACACACACTCACTGTTATCCGGTAACTCTACACACACTCACTGTTATCGGGTAACTCTACACACACTCACTGTTATCCGGTAACTCTACACACACTCCTGTTATCCGGTAACTCTACACACACTACATGTTATCGGTAACTCTACACAACTACTGTTATCCGGTAACTCTACACACACTACTGTTATCCGTAACTCTACACACACTCACTGTTATCGGGTAATCTACACACACTCACTTTACACGGTACCTACAAACTCACTGTTATCGGGTAACTCTACACACACTCACTGTTATCCGGTAACTCTACACACACTCACTGTTATCCGGTAACTTACACACACTCACTGTTATCGGTAACTCTACACACACTCACTGTTTCGGTAAATCTAACACACACTCATGTTATCCGGTAACTCTACACACACTCACTGTTATCCGGTAACTCTACACACACTCTACAAACACTCATAGTCAAACCACACATTATTCAGACTCCAGATATCATTTCTGATATTGTTCTACTAGTGTGTGCAGGACACTATAGTTCATTTCTGTAAGTGAGGAGAGCAAAATAAAGTAAACTGTGAGATATTATACCCAAATATTCTTCATACAGCGACTACCAGTGAAAATTTGTGAGCAAAAATGATTGGGTCATTTTGAGCTGATCAAGTTTTCTTCAGTGTTTTGTCTTTAATCACTAATGCTCTTTTTACACACAGACTGAACAACATGAAGCATTGCTGGGTCACTGGTTGGGCTAAACTGGTATTATCTAATTGTGTAGTTAAATTTAACACTGACAGATAATCAACATAATTCATGTGTGAGAGTCTAACAGAAGGACGGACAAAACCTGTCAAATATCAACTGAGTTCTGCTCATATTTTATTAACATTTTCTAAACTATAGTGAATAAACTGAGATAATGTGAGAAATGTTGAAGGAGTCTGAATACAGTCTGGTTTAACTGTTAATGAAGGTGACTTGATGTTTAAATCCCCTGATCATGTGACGTGTGTGTGTTTCAGATGTGAAGGGCTTCTGCAGGAGCGAGCGCTCGTACGGACTCAGCTTTACTCACTGCTGCTGTTTTATATCAGTTTTTATATCCGCTGTATTTATTGATCCTCACGCCGTTATAACGCTCGTCTGTGTGACATCAGGACTGAGGATCTGCTGTGCATGACAGACGCAAGCACACTCTAATAAACAAAGCTCCTGCAACACCTGCGTCTGTGTCGTTCATCCAGTGTGTGTGTGTGTGTGTGTGTGTGTGTGATGACGGCTCATTATTACTGCATAATTATATACTATTTTATTCTGGTCACTAAACCGAAGCAGTTCATGAATAGAGGAACAACACTGGGAATGAGTCTATTCCCTCCAGATGTGGAGGCTGTGACGTGTGTGTGTGTGTGTGTGTGTGTGTGTTTACGTCGGTCAGTGAGAGCAAAGCTGTCATTATGGTTTCAGTCTGTGTGTGTGTGTGATGAGCTTTAAACACACACACACCCTGTCTGCGACTGATAACTGCAGTATCTCACGACGCACGCAACGCTTCACTGGAAAAACACATGAACTCGCTGATCTTAAACTGGTGTGTGTGTGTGTGTGTGTGTGTGATGACTCCTGAGTGAAACAATCATGGGTTATTGATCCTTTGAGTGAAATTATGGAAGCACATAATAAACTAAAGCTTTTGTAAATCATAGTTGCAATTATGACACTCTTATCACTTAAAAAGATGAAATCATTACAAACTAGACTGAAATTATGACTTAAGTCATGACAAAAAAGTTTAAATTATAACAAACCAAGTCGAAATTGACAAAAGAAATTTAATGATATACTCAAAATTATTACTTCCAGTTATTCAACCTTTGAGTCAAAACTACGGAAGCACATAATAAACTAATGCTTTAGTAAAGATTAATTATGACAAACTAAGTCGAAATGACGTAATTATGACAAAATATTGAAATGACATAAAGACATAATTATGACATACTAAACTGAAATTATGGCAAAAGGTCTAAATTATGATATAAAAAACTAAGTCATAACTACAACATAATTAATATTATACAAATTATAACAAAAGTTGACATTACAACTGAAGTTATGACAGTCTAAATGATTGTGAAATGTTATGATATAGAAAGTCATAATTTCAACTTTATAATCCTATAATTATAAGTTTTTATGTTAGAATTAAGCTGCACTACAGCATAATTGTTTCCTGTTGTGTCATAAATGGACTTTGACAAAATGCACAGACAGACACCACACACAGACAGACAGACAGACACACACACAGAACACACACACACAGACAGACACACACACACAGACAGGACAACACCACAGACAGACACACACACACACACAGACAGACACACACACACACACAGACAGACACACACACACACACAGACAGACACACACACACAGACAGACACACACACACACACAGACAGACACACACACACACAGACAGACACAACACACACACACAGACAGACACACACACACACACAACAGACAGACAACACACAGACAGACACACACACACACAGACGACACACACCGACAGACAGACACACACACAGACAGACACACACACACACACACACACACACAGACAGACACACACGACACAACACACACACAACACACAGACAGACACACACAACACACACACACAGACAGACACACACACAGAGACAGACACACACACACACAGGACATGTGGAATCACTCTCTCTAATGTTTCCGTTGTGTCAAGACAATGGACACACAAAAGCACAGACAGACACACAAACACACACACACACACACAGACAGACACACACAGACAGACACACACACACACACAGACAGACACACACACACACACAGACAGACACACACACACAGACAGACACACACACACACACAGACCAGACACACACACACCACACACAGACAGACACACACACACACACAGACAGACACACACACACACACAGACAGACACACACACACACACAGACAGACACACACACACACACAGACAGACAGACACACACAGACAGACACACACACACACAGACAGACACACACACACACAGACAGACACACACACACAGACAGACACACCCACACACAACACACACACAGACAGACAGACAACACACACGACAACAGACAGACACACACACACACCACGACAGACACACCAGTGTAAAAGTGTGTGTGAATCACTCTCTCTAATTGTTTCCTGTTGTGTCATAAATGGACTTTGACAAAATGCACAGACAGACAACACACACACACACACACACACACAGACAGACACACACAGACACACACACACAGACAGACACACACAGACACACACACACAGACAGACACAACACACACACACACAGAGACAGACACACCACACAGACAGACACACACACAGACAGACACAACACACAGACAGACACACACAACAGACACAGACAGAACACACACACAACAAGACAGACAGACACACACAGACAGACAGACACACACACACACACAGACAGACACACACACACAGACAGACACACACACAACACACACACACACACACACACACAGACAGACACACACACACACACAGACAACAGACAGACAGACACACACACAGACAGACACACACACACAGACACCCCCCCACACACACACACACACACAGACCCCCCCCACACACACACAGACAGACACACACACAACACACACACACACAGACAGACACACAACAGACAGACAGACACACACACACACACACACACAGACAGACACACACAGACAGACAGACAAAAACACACACACACACACAACACAGACACAACAGACACACACACACAGACACACACACACACAGACACACACACACACACACAGACAGACACACACAACAGACAGACCATACACATACACACACACACATACACAGACAGACACACACATACACACACACACACACACATACACAGACAGACACACACACACAGACAGACACACACACAGACAGACAGACACACACACAGACAGACACACACACACACAGACACACACACACACACACACACACACACACACACACACACAGACAGACACACACACACACACAGACACACACACACAGACACACACATACATACACACACACACACACACACAGACACACACACACACAGACAGACACACACAGACAGACACACACACACACAACACACACACACACACACACACACCAGACACACACAGACAGACACACACAGACAGACACACACACACACACAGACACACACATACACACACACACAGACACACACACACACACAGACAGACAGACACACACACACAGACACACACATACACACACACAGACACACACATACACACACACACAGACAGACACACACAGACAGACACACACATACACACACACACAGACACACACACACACAGACAGACAGACACACACACACACAGACAGACACACACACACAGACAGACACACACACACACACACACACAGACAGACACACACACAGACACACACATACACACACACAGACACACACATACACACACACACAGACAGACACACACAGACACACACACACATACACACACACACAGACACACACACACACAGACAGACACACACACACACACACAGACACACACATACACACACACAGACACACACACACACACACACACACACAGGTGTTGTTCTGTCTGATGACGCTCACTGAGAGTCTCTGGGTAACGGGATGGTCAGTGGTTGGGAATTCCCCTGAAGAGAGTCTGGATAATCTGTGTTTATGTATTTATGTATTTCAGTATTTATATATATAGAGAGTATCAACATGTATCAACATTCTTTATGGATATGAATAATAACACACAGATTTCAGTCAGTGACTGTTTTGAGTTTTGAAAAATCAAGGTTCTGAAATTGATGAGAAAAATATTGTAATATAGAAAATAGAAAGATGACATTGAACTAATATTATTTACATAATCTTTCCTTATGTTTATTCTACATTGATTTGGGAATTCAATTTGTAAATGTATTATCTAGTAATTTTAGGTGTAATTACTCTCGTCTATAAAACGTCCAGTCGTTATTCACACAGTAAAGATTCAGCAGCTTCACTGTAATACACTTAATAAACAGAAATGGGTAACGCTTTATTTTACGACCCGCAAACAACTGCGTAAGTAAACTGAAATTACGGTGTACGTTTCTGTAAATATAGTGTACCTCCGTGTAGGTATAAGGGAACAATATGTTAAGTTTTGGGTAATAAAGGGGTAACAAGCTATGCAAGCAAATTATTTATAATGTAATTATTTTAACAGGTACCTATTATGTTAATATATTCCAGGCAAAAATTGTACGTCTGTTGTATATAAAAGTCATCACAATTCTGGCAAAATATGTTCTTGTGCAATTTTACATTTAATTTTGGCATCTGTGGGTTGATTTAACATTAATTAATAGTAAGAAAAGCCAATAAATTCATTTTTATCATATTGTGCTTACATACAGCCATACACGTTTCATTTTCAACCCACAGATGTCAAAATTAAATGTAAAATTGCACAAGAACATATTTTGCCAGAAATGTGATGACTTTTATATACAACAGACGTACAATT
>CM070824.1:47263627-47296127 GCA_036326025.1 Chrosomus eos | reverse complement strand
AGATAGCATCAAATACAGCATTTTACAGTACAGTGTGTATGCCATGTGATACTGTAAACAGACTGCCACATTACTGTAACTCATCTTCATCTGTAAAGGTCAATACTGTATAGATTCAGTCAAATGTATAGAGTGAATCATTTACTGTATAAACTCTGTTCTCACACAGATCCTCATGTGTCATACTTCATCACAGCTTCTGATAACTCACTGCAGATGCTATTACAAACATTATGGATTCAATTACGTAAGTTAGGTAATGCATGTGTATTTTGTAATGTGGCGACTGTAGTTTGTATTACTGTAATTATTTCAGCACAAGGGTGATTTGAAACATGTGTCTTGCATTGTTTGCTGTTGAATGAATGATTGTTAAAAGTACTAAATTGAAAGAAGATCATACTGTTGTGTTTCTGTGATTAAACCAAACGTTCTCATTTCATATTACAATAATCTTGTGTTTGAAACAATGATTATGTGGACTGAAAAGTGTATAACTGTAATGAAAGCATGGGATCATGTTTTGAAAGAATGATTAGCTGCGTAACAAGTGTGATCAGTTTGGATTTTTGTACTGAGAGTTTTGAAAATGTACACCTTACTTGTGAAAATAGTACCCAAGCGAATAAAAAAACTGTAATAGTTTCCTGAGGTGTTGAATCAGTGTGTGTGTGTGTGTGTGTGTGTGTGTGTGTGTGTGTGTGTGTGTGTGTGTGTGTGTGTGTGTGTGTGTGTGTGTGTGTTGGGCTTGCACAGACTAAAAATTTCAGTTCCCTTTCGAACGGTCACTTCGTATTGCGTAGCTATACGCAGTGGGGGAAACTCCTTTTCCTCGATTTACTGAAGCCTTTATGTAAAGCGCATTTGCAGCTGCACAGCAGAACATGAGCGTCCGGCTCGCTCATAGGCTGCGCAGCGGCAACTGCATATCCAATGGCGTGGGCGCCTCTGACGTGCGACCAATGAGATCACTCTGCGTCATACACGTCAGAGCCCGCCAAGGGGGCGTGTCTTCAGACTATAATAGTCCCCGAATTCGCCATTATAGCAGATTTTACTCCTTCAGCGACAAACTTCACGTCTCTGACCATTTGTTGAAAGCCTTCGCCGTTGAACAAGCCTTCAGCCTGAGCGAGCTACAGTTCAGCAGACGACACATTCAACGTGTTTCTCCTGACGCCGTCTCTCCTGTGTCTATCCGGCGATATCCTTTTCATTATTCATTGTATTTAAACTGTGTTTTATCTGTACGAGCGTTGTTTCAAATGCCTCGTGTCAAGACCTGCGCCACGTGCGGAGCTAAGCTGCACGAGGCGGACGAACACGCTCACTGCATTCCTTGCCTGGGACGTCACCACGCGGAGAATGCACTGTCTGCCGGCGGATGTGTGGCCTGCGAGAGCATGCCCATCTCCATGCTGCGAACTCGGCTAGCCCTCTCCCGTGATGGCGACACCGCCTCAACCGCGCTTCCCTCTCCGGCCCCGCTTCAGCCGAAGAAGAAGAAGCGACGCAGCCAACGGCAACCGGAGAGCTTGGATGTTAGTGAACGCACGCCGGCCACGTCCCCGCGTGCCTCACTCTCTCCAGCTCCTTCATCTCCGGTCCTGTTCGAGGGAGATCAGCGCCCCCCCCCACGTGGCGGGCCTTGTCTCCTTCGGCGGGCCCAGCGAGCACGACGACAGTCTGTCTATCGCCGCGTCTGAGGAAGAATGGCCGGGCTCTTTCGACCCCGTCATGGCTTCCCAGCCGACGCCCAGCGCCTCTGCTACCAGGACTAACTCCGACGCGGAGATGCTTCGGATCCTGACGCAGGCCGTAGCGGACCTCGAGCTCGAGTGGGCCGCGCCCGCCGAACCCCCCCGAAGTCGGCTGGATGGCTGGTTTCTGCCGGGGCATCAACAGGCCCCTCGTCACAAGCCAGCGCCTTTTTTTCCCGAAGTACACGAGGAGCTCACCAAGGCTTGGCGCACTCCTTATTCCACACGAGGCCCCGCAGTTTCCGCGACGCTCTCCTCCGTGGACGGAGCAGCGGAAAAAGGCTATGAGTCGTTGCCGCCCCTCGAAGAGGCGTTGGCCGCTCATCTCTGCCCGAACACAGCTGCTAGCTGGCGAACTAGAGCTGTTCATCCCAACAAGCCGTGCCGTAGCACTTCAGCCCTCGCTGGACGCGCGTATTCCGCCTCCGGTCAGGCTGCATCGGCCCTGCACACGATGTCCGTGCTGCAGGTTTACCAGGCCAAACTCCTCCGGTCTATGGACGAGGCTGGCCCCGACCCCGAGGCTTTTCGGGACCTGCGAAGCGCCACGGACTTGGCCTTGAGAGCTACCAAGGCCACCGCACAGGCTATCGGGAGGAATATGGCGAGTTTGGTCGTGCTTGAGCGCCACCTCTGGCTTACCCTCACTGACATTAAAGACGCGGAGAGAACGAGGTTCCTCGACGCCCCAATATCCAGCACCGGCCTCTTCGGCCCGGCGGTGAAAGGGTTCTCGGAGAGATACACCGAGGCACAGAAAGCGTCCCAGGCCATGCGTCACTTTTTGCCTAAACGCTCTAGCTCAGCGTCGAGTGCTCACAAGCTAGCCCATCGACGCCGCGGCCAACAAAGCCGCGAAACAGGCCTCTCAGCCCCGCCCTGCGGCTGATGCCCAGCGCCAGCCGAGAGAAACCAAGCGCTTCCCGTTTCCCCGACGCCAAGGCCCGAGACCAAGCGCCGCGCCCCATTCAGCGCCGCCAAAGTCGTCCTAGCACGCAGAGGAAAGAGAGAGGGCACGGGTCCCGCACTCGCCGGACCACCCTCGAAGAAGCCAAGAAAACTTCCCACAGCCCCCTGTTCAGTTCAGGCGGCTGGGGATTTTATTACTGCAAACAGGCCCGCAACAGTAAGCGCGTTCTTGCAAACAAACGCCGTTTTCACGGCGACCCAAATAAAGCACAAAAAGAGCATGTTTCACAATCACAACACATGGGTTCACGGTCCCCCTTCATCAGGCGGCCCCTCCCCCGTTGTAATACTGACTTCCCCACACGCAAATGCTTGTACAGTCAGTCCAATACTCAATGTGTGCACAAATCACAATATAAGGGTATCAGGTCCCCCTTCACTAGGCGGCCCCTCCCCTGTTGTAACACTGACTTCCCCACACGCAAATGCTTGTATAGTCAGTCCAATACTCAATGTGTGCAAAAATCACAATATAAGGGTATCGGGTCCCCCTGCATTAGGCGACCAGCCCCAATCTGTGTGTCAAGCCCTAGCCACACGGGTTCTAGCCTGGCAAGCTATCCCCGGTGTGTCGAGTTGGGTCATAAACACTATAAAACGAGGTTACTCGCTCCAATTCGCTCGCAGACCCCCAAAATTTCAGGCGGTTCTCGAGACTTCGGTGAGAAGCAACATGGGTCACGTGCTTCGCACCGAAGTACAGAATCTTTTAGCAAAAGGGGCGATAGAATTAGTCCCCCCCGCGCTAAAACATATGGGTTTTTACAGCCGCTATTTTCTGATTCCGAAAAAAGACGGCGGTCTCAGACCCATTCTAGATTTGAGACATTTGAACAAAGCTCTCATGAGGCGGACATTCAAAATGTTAACTATCAAACATATCCTCGCGCAAGTGCGCCCGGGGGATTGGTTTGTCACAATGGATTTGAAAGATGCTTACTTTCACATTCAAATAAATCCTCGTCACAGGCCATTCTTGAGATTCGCCTTCGAGGGCCAGGCTTATCAATACACCGTTCTGCCGTTCGGTCTATCTCTGGCACCCCGCACATTCACGAAGTGTGTGGACGCAGCGCTTTCTCCTCTGAGACATCAGGGAGTGCGCGTGTTAAATTATCTCGACGACTGGCTGGTGCTGGCACAGTCGAGAACCGAGCTATTAGCTCACAGGGATTTGATTCTCGGCCATCTAGAATGCCTGGGTTTCACAATCAATGTTTCAAAAAGCAAACTAACCCCCAGCCAGAGCGTGATCTTTCTGGGCACAGTTTTAGACTCGAGAACTATGACAGCGCGACTCACACCAGAGCGCGCGCTCTCAGTGCGAGCGCTTGCAGGCACTTTCAGAGCGCGCGAGCGCGCGCCACTGAAGAGGTTTCAGAAACTGCTTGGTCTCATGGCAGCAGCATCGCCAGTACTCCACTTGGGATTACTACTGCCCGCTGCAGCATTGGCTGAAACGCCGTTGTCCAACTCACGCATGGCAGTCGGGCAACTTGCATATTATGGTGAATCACGGTTGCGTAAGAACCCTGATTCCCTGGCGGGCCCAGAACTGGTACCACAAGGGGGTGGCAATGGGAACAATTTCCAGGAGGAAAGTAGTTCTTACAGATGCGTCCAACCTGGGTTGGGGAGCGCTGCACGAGGGCATGCCTGCATCCGGCGTCTGGTCGAGCACGGAGCAGAGCTTGCATTTCAACTGTCTGGAGATGAAAGCAGTTGGGTTGGCCCTGAAGGCATTTCTGTCGAACCTCAGAGGCCAGGTTTTAGTCCGCACAGACAATATGTCAGTGGTGGCCTACATAAATCGCCAGGGGGGCATCAGGTCAGGAAACCTGCATGCGATGGCGAGAGACCTCCTCTTATGGGCACAAACCAACCTGAGCTCTCTGAGGGCAGCGCATATCCCAGGCGTCCAGAATGTGGGCGCGGATATGCTCTCACGAGGCAACACTCCCCTCGGCGAGTGGTCCCTGAACCCACAGACGGTCAGTCTGATATGGAAGGTGTTTGGAGAGGCCGAAATAGACCTTTTCGCCTCGAGAATCAACACCCACTGCAAATTGTTCTTCTCGAAGAACAGGGATGCGCTGGCCCATGTCTGGCCCAACCGTCCCCTTTATGCCTTTCCCCCCGTTTCAATGATTCCACAAGTCATCAAACGGGTCAGAGAGAGCGGGTGCCCAGTCCTTCTGGTGGCCCCTCTCTGGAAAACCAGACCGTGGTTCCCGGAACTGGTTCAGTTATCGGACACAATCCCATGGCCTGTCCCACTGAGGAAAGACCTCCTCACACAGGCGAACGGGACATTGTGGCATCCGAGACCCGATTTATGGGCCCTCCATGTTTGGCCCCTCAACGGGTACCAAAGGACCTTCCTGAGAAGGTCCTAAGCACCATATCTGAAGCCAGGGCCCCTTCGACTCGGCGCCTTTATGCTTCAAAATGGTCGGGTTTTTCCAGCTGGTGCTCGGAAAATCAGGCTGACCCAGAGTCATGTGAGATATCTGTGGTTCTCTCATTCTTACAGGAGCTGCTGGATGCGGGTCGCTCCCCGTCCACGCTCAAAGTGTATGTGGCAGCCATAGCAGCACATCATGTTCTGGTGGATGGCCAGTCACTTGGAAGAAACGACCTGGTCGTGAGATTCCTTAAAGGTGCTAGGAGAATGAACCTCTCCAGACCTCCGTCTGTGCCGTCTTGGGACCTCTCCACGGTCCTGGGGGCTCTGAAGGGTCCGCCTTTTGAACCGCTCCAATCGGCTGATCTAAGACCTCTCTCGCTGAAGACCGCTCTCCTTATGGCGTTGGCATCTATCAAGCGAGTGGGAGATCTGCAGGCGCTCTCTGTGAGCCCTGCATGTTTGGAGTGGGGTCCGGATGACTCCAGAGTCATCCTTAGGCCCAGACATGGTTACGTTCCTAAAGTGCTCTCAACACCGTTCAGAGCACAGGTGGTGACGTTATCAGCCCTCCCTCCTTCTGCAGAGGATGGAGAGGTTAACCTTCTCTGCCCTGTCAGAGCGCTGAGAATCTATCTGGAGCGTTCTGCGTCTTTTAGACAATCAGAACAGCTTTTTGTCTGCTTTGGTGGTAGATCTAAGGGGGATCCAGTCACTAAGCAGAGACTGTCTAGATGGATAGTGGATGCTATTTCTATGGCTTATACCGCAACGGGTCAAGTCTGCCCTATAGGCATCAAGGCCCATTCGACCAGAGGTATGGCCTCGTCATGGGCTTGGTCATCTGGCATTCCCATCAGGGATATTTGCGATGCGGCCGGCTGGTCTTCGCCTTCCACATTTATGAATTTCTATAATATGGAAGTGCCTTCCCTGCAGGCGAAGGTGCTTTCGGTATGATTAAGACCCGTCGGAGGCTGGTCTTGTCATATATTACTGTGCACAATCACATTCACATATTTATAAAACCCGCTGCTGGCCGGTTGTATTCATGCATAAACCCGCTGTTGCCGGGTAGATTACATATATAGAAAACCCGCTTTTTGCCGGTTATAATTATATATATTTAAACCCACTTGTCTGGTGGTATGTTCATATACTATTAACCCCGACAGTGTCTGGGTTCATTGGTGTAGTAGGTTGGGTTATTACTAACTGAGGTGTACTATTTAGACCTGACGGTGTCTGGTCTATTTATACATGATTATGCGGTTATGGCTTGTTCTGTATGCTCAGGGGTCTGAGTTGCAGTGGCAGCCAGTTATCCAGTGCGCCGTTTTGCATGGCGTCCCCACTGCGTATAGCTACGCAATACGAAGTGACCGTTCGAAAGGGAACTACTCGGTTACTCACGTAACCTCAGTTCCCTGAGTTAGGGAACGAGTATTGCGTAGCCAGCCGCACTATTTAACATGGCAAGTTGTCGCTTCAGTCGTTAAACCTGCTATAATGGCGAATTCGGGGACTATTATAGTCTGAGGACACGCCCCCTTGGCGGGCTCTGACGTGTATGATCTCATTGGTCGCACATCAGAGGCGCCCACGCCATTGGATATGCAGTTGCCGCTGCGCAGCCTATGAGCGAGCCGGACGCTCATGTTCTGCTGTGCAGCTGCAAATGCGCTTTACATAAAGGCTTCAGTAAATCGAGGAAAAGGAGTTTCCCCCACTGCGTATAGCTACGCAATACGAAGTGACCGTTCGAAAGGGAACTGAGGTTACGTGAGTAACCGAGTAGTTACTGTGCGCGTGAAGAATGATAGTGCTCTGCTGTGTTGTGATCTAACAGACACACGGTAGAAAGGAACATGGCAATATAGTCATTTTATGCGAAACCATAGACCTTTATCTACAGATCAAGTATAATAATATTAACATTGAATCATTTTGGAGAGAGTTTAATCATTGTTAACTGTCGTACCCGAACGCGACGCGCTGTTTGATGCTGAGTGGAGAATGACTGACAGCCGCAGCTGAGGGAAAAGTTTACGTGAACTTGAATTTAATGACTTAAAAATTAATTTGATTGTTTTTGTCGATTGATATCATAAATCAGATTTATTACTTGTCCTAAACTACAACGAGTAAGATCATTCCCCTTAATGGAATCGATTCCAACCTTTGCATTTTGAACCTTTGGAATCTACTCTCAGATTCTTTTTGGAATGGATCCCCAGCCCTATCATTCAGAGGCGATGCTTCTTCACCGTTGCTTTGAAAAGTGTATTGCGAACTCTCTCTGAACTGCACGCGCGGCACACACACACTTCCAGCTACAATAATCATATTAATTTGAAACAGCAACCCAGAATATTTGTCACAAGCATTGATTAAAACAATGATGACAATAATCACATGAAAAAAAAAAAAAAAAAAAAACGACTTAAATTCTGGACCTTTGGCAGTGAGGGGGGGGTTCGTTCGAACCACCCGAACCCCCCCTGCCTACGGGCTTGAAAAATGAGCGCGCATTTGAATTAACGAATTTGTACGCGCACAAAACGCAATATGTGAACGGGCTCTAAATGCAGACATTGCGTCTGAAATGAAAGGCAAGAATGGCTATTTATTTGGCTTTACTGTTACATGGAAATTTAAATGTGTAATGTCATAATTATAATATTTTGAGAGTTTACTTATAATTGTTGCATTAGGCTATGAATTAATAAACATTTATTGATAATAACTATTTCAATCTTTTCATTTAAGCACATGACCCACGACTCACGAGTAGTCGAGTAACTCGAGTAGCCTATTCATAGATTTCATGTGACGTCACACAGTGGAGCGGCCGCCATTTGTAGGACCGAATTGCAACATGCCGTGTATCTGCTGTGCTGTAAACTGTGATAATAGGGCATAACTGGGGCATTTAATACAACACTAAATCATAAATCAGATATACCTGTACAACAGTGTTGTGCCTGAACGTGTTCAATTAACGATAGTTCATGAACTCGTTCATATTTTGGGTGAACGTGAACTAAACGTACTGAATTACTGCCTGATGAACGTTAAACGCACGCTCGCTCAGTTTAACTTCGTTCGGGTGCCAGATTTCTATATAGCGTTCTAGGCGAAAACCAGCAGGATCTACAGTACGCACCCAGAGTCCCGCATTCTCAGACCCCTCGTTTTTAGAGACAGCGCCTCATATCAAATTGGATCGTATAAACGTGAAGAACTTAAGCCGAAACGTGAGTAGCCTATCGTCAATTTTATTTAGCGAATCATACTCATTCGATTTCTTTTTTAATCAAACTTTATAGCTCATCGATACACCAACATATGAATAGTCAATTTAATATTTGTAAAGATAGTTTGTAACAAAATTTGAGCCGTTAATGTATGTTTTTTCGCCTTTTCCCCCCGAAAATATAGCTAACGTTAGCCTTTAACCTTGGACTTTTTGTAGACAAGCCATTGTAAAAAAATATATATATATATATATTATTGCAATATATGCAATGTTTTATAGGCTATATTAATTAATTTATTTATATGGACAGGCCATCATTCATGGCCTATGTGAGATGCAGGCATTATCCTGGCAGGGGGCTGAGGAGGTGTTAATTTGCATTTGCAAGAAAAAAAAATTTTTATTATTACACAATATTTTTGACAATGGCATTCATCTTTGATTTTAGTGAAGTAGAGGAATTTGACAGAGCGATTGCAAAAAGAAGTAAAAAAGAAGGAACATTCGCCTACCAGAAAGTAATTATTTTACCTTATGCATTTACATTACATTTTACATTTATTCATTTAGCAGACGCTTTTATCCAAAGGGACTTATAAATGAGGAGTTTATTTTAATGCAATTGAAGACTAAAAGCAAAGTCACTAACACAATTCATTCTTCCTTTTTTCTTTGCTTTGTCCTGTTTACAGCAAGATGATGTTTAGGTGATCGTTAAATAAAGTACATAATTGTTTATTATTGGTGTTTTGTCTATTCTTATTTGAGTTTTGCTTCGCATTCAAAATATCAAAAAACAGGTTTTGTAATGTTAGGATGGTATGATGTTAATTGAACTGAAAGAAAATTTGGAATTTGAATAAAAAAAAAACATTGTAGCAATATAATATCACATACTATTTTTCAGAAGATAGTTCAATCTGTAATTGTATCCCTTCCATCAGTAATTTTCTTTCAATTACACCCACGCTCAAAAAATAACTACTGGGTAATTTGTTATTCAGAGAACACAATGAGTTTTTTTGGCACATGCATTAAGCAGGGAACGCAACTATTTATTTGGATAACTTTAAATAAAACAAGACCGTAATACGAGGGGTCTGAGAACGCGAGACTCTGTGTGCGGGACTGTAGATGCAGGCTCCGAGTCTGCAGCTTGAAAACACACCGTAAACAGGCTATGTAGCTAAAAAAACACCTAATCTGGCAACATCAGCCACAGCCACAAGACGGTGCGGTGTGCGCGAGTCACGAGAGAACACTGTTTCTGTCTTATGGCGTTCCGAACGGCTCTTTATTATAACTTTGCAACATACACTCGTCTCAGTGAACGTCTCACTCAACGTCTTAATTTTTTTTTTATTCTCCTATTCATTTCTATTAAATTTAAGACGCAGACGTCACGCAGACGTCACGCAAAACACGCGTGGCAGTGAAGTGTCGAGTCCAGACGTCACGCGTCATTCACGTGTGGCAGTGAAGTTATTTATTGTTTTTTTCTCTAACACGCATTTAACACGCGATTCACAGTACAACACGGCTCAGTGCAGTGTGTCAGCGGCATTCTGATCGGCTCTTTAATATGACTTTGCAGCATGCACTCGTCTCAATGAACGTGACGTCTGCGTCTGTGATTTTTATATAGGATATGTGTGTGTGTTCTTGTTTAACACACATTTTGAGGGCCAAATGCCCCCACAAAGATAGAATTATGAAGAAACAAAATTGATATAGGCCATTGCATTTTTATATTGTTGGGGTTGTTATTGTGTTTTAATTTTTTATAACTGTAAAAGGCCTAGGCTACAGCACTTTGGTAAACTAGAAAACTGTTTCTGTATATCCTTTAAATAGAAGAAAATAATTGAAAAAATATATTTTTATATATAGGCCTAGGCTATATAAAACTATGATTACTAATTATTATTAAAACATCATGTCTAATATCCGAAAAATAATACAATTACAATCTGTCATTGTAAAAACATTATGCCAAATGATGCAAATCTGAATTAATTGGGGAAACTAAACAAAATTAGCAGGTATGAGAAAAAAGTAGGCTAAGTTATAGTCTGAGACATGCAAGTTTGACTATAATAGCCTGGGCCGGGTTTCCCGATAACGATGTATATTCGCTCTTAAGAGCACTCTCTACGTGCAAGGTTACGAACGCTCTCTGCAATTCCACGAGCGTTTCCCAAAAATGCACTTAACATGAACGCGCGAGAACGGAGACGTTATACGTGCTATTTTAAGAGTCGCTGTCCATTCGCGAAGTGCTGAAATACAAATGAAAACTATTTTGTAAATTAATTCAGTTTTACCATGATATAATCAGCTTTGCAACTTTGCATTTACACTTGCGACAGGCGATTAACTAAATAACGTCACTAGCAGCTTGTAATTTATTGTAAAAAATCCCCATGTTTTCAGTGCTGATGTTGTGGTGACGCGTTCATGTAATGTAAGGATGGCGCTGACAATAAAGCACCTAAATGTTGTCACAAAGAACCGGCAAAAGTAATGATTTTGAATATGTTGAATAGGCCTATAGCAAGGACACAATTTAATTGTTTATTAACATGTTTTCTGTGTCATTGTCGCCTGCAAAGATGAAGTTGACGATGCTGATCGTGATCTTCGCAGTGAACGCGCCAGAGAGAAATGCACATTTCATACGGATTACATAAACAGAAAGCAGTCTGTTTTCTTTCGTTTTGAAATGTTCTTGGTTGATGAAACATTGATTAAAATTAAGATACAATTAAAACAAAACGAAATTCACTTTAAAGAAAGGCTTTGGGCTTTCTGATCGAGGTCTCTGAAAGTTTTAAAGCAGTCTTTTAGTGCCGCTTTCAGAGCGATCACGTCCGTAACGGATTCCCCAATTTTAAATAATTTATCCTTAACTCGTTTTGTGGTGTAGTAGGTAGGTCTACGTATATTGTATAATGTTAACTTCAAATAATAGTAATTTAAGGGAGAGGCTTATTCCAACGTAAAACGCTGTATACATATAGTTTTAATCAAATAAGGTTGGATTATTTATATGTTGAGCTGCCTGTTCATGAAGCTGAAAGTGCACGTAATAAAATAATATACAATACAAATATACAACCAACAGGATTCCTTGCCTTTTCTGCTCTATTATGTTTTATGTGGGTACTGGGTAGGGCCCCATATTAGTTATTGAAACGGGCTACCAGATGCTTAAGGTCGCCACTGTTCAACGGCTTAGTGAAGGTGTAGAATCAGCGAGATAGTAGCATGTTATTTAGTGCAGGTAAATATAGTGTAAAGGCAGAATTAAAAGATTTGAGAACAGATCAATTCACAGATGGGGAAAAAATAAAATAGCTTTATCTATAAATAATCTTATGCTTTTATGCACCAGCAAAGACATAGTCTAAATAATAATAATAATAATAGCCTAATAATAATAAACTGTGATCGCCTTTCTCTTTTGAGGTGTAACTGTTTTATATACTTCTGTTAACAGTCTTAATTATATTATACCAAGTTATATAATTTGTGTAAATTCATATTTACTATTTGGAATAAAAAGCTAGGCCTAGTAGGCCTATATAAGCAAGGTAAAAATCACTTAATTGCTAATAAAATACAACTGAAGATCAGTGGGGGAAAATAACAAAGAATGAATAAATGTGTGAAATGTGCTGGAAACCCCTCTGCAGCAGACGCAGACGAGACGTTCCGCAGACGCAGACGAGACGTTCGGCACACGAGCGAGTGATGTGGCAGACGCAGACGAGACGTTCGGCAGACGCAGACGTCACGTTTTGCAGACGCAGACGTCACGTTCATTGAGACGAGTGCATGTTGCAAAGTCATATTAAAGAATCGTTCGGGACGCCATACTGTCTATGTGTTGGGTTGGCGCTGAGGGCACGCAACTAGCTCTCTGCCGCGCGCTGCACGGTTTGGAGCACTAGAGTATGTTCTGTCTCGCATGCGCGGCTCTAGATTCCAAGAGATTTGGACTAATTTACGGGCATCAGAGAGCCGCTATCATTATGCGGGATTTTAAGTTAATTAAAAAAAAAAAAAAAAAAAAAAAAAATTTAAAAAAAGTTAATTTTTTTCAGAAATTCAGCGCAACTCCAAAAAGGAGGACAAATGAGTGTCCGGCTTGAGGCTGCGCCGGACGCCGGACAGGGGGCTTAAAATCCGGACTGTCCGGCCAAAATCCGGACGTATGGCCACCCTAGATGTAGTCTCAGCCTCAGACGTCACGCCCACGGAACGTTGGCTAAACGTCTGATGCATATGGTACACTTAACTGGAAACACTTCAGGAATGTCGAAGTCGTCATCTGATTGGTTGAATTTTATCGGATTTCCGGGGGGCGCGAGTGTCGCGTTTATTTTCGGTCCGCCGGGAAACAAAGCGCAGACGTGTGATTGCGGAAGAAAAACGGTTGTGTTTACATGAGTAACAATGAGCATTTATCAAGTTCAGCTAAACGTAGTAAACGTAGTAATCAGTAAACGTAATCAGCAATGACTTACTGCTGTTTTCTTCTCCTTCTTTGATTGTCTATGCTGACTGACTTGTTGCACGCTGGTCTGTTGTTGTGGTGACATTTCCACGCCCCGAAACGTGACGCTGAACGAAACGAACTGTAATTGGTTGTTTGACATGTCGGTCAAACGGCAGTGGTGGAAAGTAACTAATTACAAATACTTTCGTTACAGTACTTGAGTAGATTTTTTGATTTTTTCTACTTTCTTGAGTATAATTAAATTGTGGTACTTTTACTCTTACTTGAGTAAAATAAAAATAAAGTATTCAACTTCTCTACATTTATTTTTCATAAAAAGTACAAAGTACTTTGACAAAGGTGCCGACGGAGCAACAGGGCAAAGCTGACATTTGACAGACACTTTTCATACTCCTGCGGTGGAGCCCTGCGCTTCAGCCAATCACAGTCAGATCTGGAGCGCTTCAGCCAATAACAGACAGGTCTGACTCGGGTGCAAAACCAATCAAAACTTTCAGTTCGGCTGGGGGGCGGGGCGTTCAAACCGCGCTTTGACATTTAATCACTGGCGCTCGTGTTTTGAATCAGTAGCGCTAACGTTTCAATATTTCAGTGAATGTAAGTGAGTATTCTGCTCATATTTAATTATGGCAACTACTGAAATGGGTCATACCATTGATAATACCAGAGCACTGAGCAGTTGAAGTAAATAAAAAAGGTCGGCTCATAACATGGACGCAGTTATTGCATGGACGGAGCAAGATCAATGTAAGTGTCTATAATACATGCACACAGTTCAATTAATAGTAAAGCTCGCCCTCTTTAACAATACAGTTAAACTAAATATACGAAAAAAACTTTGTACAAAGCTGAAAAAACAGTGAAATAAGATCGCATGATTCCTGTCAATCAGATGCATGTAAAAGTGTAGTTCGTTCCTATAGCAACAGTGGGCTCCCTCCCAGCACATTTTCAGTAGGCTACAACGAAAAAAAGATAATTTGATTTAACATGTTAACCATAGCCCACTTAATTTTTTACTGGGAATTTTTTTTTCATATATATATTGTTATATTGTTTTTCATACCTTTTTTATCGGACCTCTCACTTAAACTTCTTTGCTTTCAATTATGAAATGATTCAAATAAAAACATTCAAATGATCTTACTTGGACTTACTTTTCAAAATTAGTAATAAAAAATTTGCTCTTGACAACAGAGAAAGCTAGTAGTCTATATGTGGAGCACTTTTATCATGGATGGATGCACTTTTTTGGGCTTCAAATTTTCTCCAGTCATTCACTGCCATTATAAAGCTTGGAAGAGCCAGGCCATTTTCTAATATAACTCTGATTGTATTCGACTGAAAGCAGAAAGTCATATCTTCTAGGGTGACTTGAGGGAGAGTAAATCATGGGCTAATTTTCCTTTTTGGGTGAACTATCCCTTTAAAGACATACATCATTCTTTTGAAAATACCTGATAGTTTGATGAACACAGATATATTATAGCTATAATGTGTTTGTCTTCATGTTTCATCACTATTTGCATGTTATTATATCAATATAAGGCATTTCCTGAAATGTGTAAGTTTACATCAGTACTGGGCCTTCAGTATGAATGAAACAGAGGACATGAGAGTGTTTAGCGCTCCATTTCACTATCATCTCGCCATATTGGGTAAAAATAGAAAAATACTAAAGTACTTTGTAACGTAGTTACTTGAGTAGTTTTTAAGCAAACTACTTATTTACTCTTACTTGAGTCATATTATATTTCAGTACTTCTACTTGTACTCAAGTAAATTATTACTTAAGTAGCAATACTTTTACTTAAGTACAATTTGTCAGTACTCTTTCCACCACTGTCAAACGGCCTCATGGGCGGGCCTTGGCCAAAGAAAGCTGCTATGAATTCCAGACCTTCAGCCGTCAGTCTGAAGGTCTGGCTACGCGAGACTACCCTAGATGTAACTGTCAGCAAACGTAAAATTTGGCAAGTTTTTACTAGACTTTAGTGGAGTCAGCAGTTCGTTTAACAGTAAATACGGATCTATACCTAAAGTATCTATTTTATTTAAATACCGTTGCTTTTCATCTGTGCTATTTAAGTGTGCAACATCTTTCCGATCAACAGGGAGAGATTATGCGATTTAAAGCAAAGGTCCTAAAGATGGCGGCCACAACAAAAAAGTCACGTGACTGAAACCCATGAATTGCTTTGATAAGAAATCGACTAGCAGAAATCAGAACACACACACACACACACACACACACACACACACACACACACACACACACACACACACACACACCACACACACACACACACACACACACACACACACACACACACACACACACACCATCTCCTCCTGAGTTCTGGCTCTGCTTCAGGTTCAGTGGCTCACACACCTGCGGTTACACACACACACACAGCGTAAACAAGACAATAAATCCTTGTGGAAACTTTCACTGAGAGACGAGAACAACCTCAGAAACCTGATCAACAGCGCAATCACTGCAGCACAACAATGTCTGTCTGAGTGTGTGTGTGTGTGTGTGTGTGTGTGTGTGTGTGAGTGAGTGAGTGAGTGAGTGTGTGTGTGTATGTGTGTGTGAGTGAGTGAGTGTGTGTGTGTGTGTGTGTGTGTGTGTGTGTGTGTGTGTGTGTGTGTGTGTGTGTGTGTGTGTGTGTGTGTGTGTGTGTGTGTGTGTGTGTGGTGTGTGTTGTTTTCTGGTGTGATCAGATGTTTCTGCTGTTTCCACTTCAAAAGCTGCATTTCTACATTTACTTTCCAGTGAAACCGCTGCATTTTTCAGCACATGTGCATTAGATTCATTTTGACTCATATGTGATTATAAATTTAGAGAGCCACAGAAGGAAAGTACCATCATCCTGTTAGCAGAAAAGGCTCATGCTTGAAGAACAGTGGCCTTAAAGGATTAGTTCACTTTTAAAAAAGCTTTTGCTGGTAATTTACTCTCCCGCATGTCATCCAAGATGTCCATGTCTTTCTTTCTTCAGTCGAAAAGAAATGAAGGTTTTTGATGAAAACATTCCAGGATTTTTCTCCATATAATGGACTTCAATGGGACCCAAACGGTTCAAGGTCCAAATGACAGTTTCAGTGCAGCTTCAAAGGGCTTTAAACGACACCAGACGATGAATAAGGGTCTTATCTAGCCAAACCATCGCTCATTTCAAAAAGAAATAAAAAAGTTTAAGTTTTATAAGCACAAATGCTCGCCTTGCTCTGTTCTGTGATGCGCGTTCGTGACTCTCCTGTTCGAACTCGTTCATCAAAATGAACAAATCTTTTTTCGAGTTATTTCGTTCATTCAAGTGGCTTTACACGTTATACTTCTAATCGCCAAATTCCCCGAACACATCCACCTATGAAATCTTGATCATATTCTGAATAAAGACATTATAATGCAGTCACACTTTATTTTAAGGTGCTATTAATAAGCAGTTATTAACAGTTAATAAGACACTTATAAGACCTTATAAGATGCATATAAGATGCATATAAGCATAACTACTTCATACAACTTCTGAGGACGCTTTGTTTCAGTTTTCCCGCTCTACTCAATCGTGCCGCCGACGAGCCTACGAGTGTAGACTCCATCCCCTGGGGTCCAGCTGGGTCATGACCACTCCGGGGCCGCTCAGTTGCCTCTCTGGATTCGTCTTGTGCTTTAATTAACCCTTATATGAAGTAGTTAATGCTTATATGCATCTTATATGCATCTTATAAGGTCTTATAAGTGTCTTATTAACTGTTAATTACTGCTTATTAATAGCACCTTAAAATAAAGTGTTACCAAAATAATTTACAGGGAACATAAATAATTCATTTACCTTCCGAGTCTTTCGTTCATTTGTCACGTGACAGACGCAATGACCCGATCGTTCATGAACGACCCATCACTAGAACAGAGCAAGGCGAGCATTTGTGCTTATAAAACTTAAACTGTGTTATTTATTTTTGAAATGAGCGATGGTTTGGCTAGATAAGACCCTTATTCATCGTCTGGTGTCGTTTAAAGCCCTTTGAAGCTGCACTGAAACTGTCATTTGGACCTTGAACCGTTTGGGTCCCATTGAAGTCCATTATATGGAGAAAAATCCTGGAATGTTTTCATCAAAAACCTTCATTTCTTTTCGACTGAAGAAAGAAAGACATGGACATCTTGGATGACATGGGGGGTGAGTAAATTATCAGCAAAAGTTTTTTTAAAAGTGAACTAATCCTTTAATGGAGAGGAGGTTGAGCAGGTGGGATCTTTTAAATCTGGGTAAAGAGATTGACTCCCAGTTTAAATTTGATTAGCACTCAAAAAGTGTTTTTAAGAAGGCGTATCAACGTCTAGGGAGTTTTAATATTGAAAAGGACATTCTGATAGTGGTGTATAAATCACTTATCGAATCTGTGCTTACTTTCAACATTGTATCCTGGTTCAACTCTCTTTCTGTTGAAGTCAAAAATAGACTTTAAGGATTATAATTATGGCTGGTAATGATCGGTGAGAAACAAGTAACTCTGTCTGATCTTTACAAGGAAAGCCTCCGTTATTGTGACAGACTCTTCACATCCCCTCATTATACTTCCGTCTGGTGGACGATATGAAGTACCTTTATAAGGCCAAGTATTATAAGTCTCTTAAATTGTGTGTGTGTGTGTCTCTTGTATTGAACTGTTTGTTGAGCCCGTGTCTAAAGACAATTTTCTACCGCCTGTGGGGATAGACAGTAAAGCTTTTTTGAATTTTAATTGAAATCATGGGCTAATTTACATTTTTGGGTGAATTAACCATTTAATCTAGTTGCCAAAGCAACATTTCTTATTTTTATTAAGTTCAACTTAATGTACTAAAATATCTAAAGCTAAAACTGAAATAAAAAGGAATAAAAATGATATAAGACATTTGTTGTTTTTTTAGTTCAAAAACTAAAACTTTAACTAAAATTACAATAAAAACATAATAAAGGGCCTAACATAAAAATAAAACGTAGAATATGAATAGAAGTACAGCAGTGTGGGTGTGTGTGTGTGGTGTGTGTGTGTGTGGTGTGTGTGTGTGTGTGGGGTGTGTGTGTGGTGTGTGTGTTGTGAGGCAGCAGATGTTCCTTCGGTCGAGCAGAAACTAGTTTACGTCTATATTTGGGATTTGGCGTCCGATACACAAACCGTTCCGCCCGTGACATCACATAACGGCTGAACCGCAGACCTAACGCGAGCGTGACCTCTGACCTCTGCGGCCACTTCCTGTTATGAGCCCGAGCACACACACACACACACACACACACACACACACACACACACACAGACGGTTGTTTACTCAGTCTCAGCTCCACATGTGCTCAGCGTCTGCGGCTCCGGGTTTGGTTTGTTTTTCTCCTTCAGGCCCAAAAACATCCAAATCCAGAAGCAGATTCAACGCCCGCGCGGAAGAAGTAGCGACACCCTCAAAACCGCTGGAAAACACGACTGTGTTTGGTGTGTGTGTGTGTGTGTTGTGTGTGTGTGTGGTGATGAACCTTCTCAACAAACATTCACGAAACAATGATGTTTTCATAGGAACATTATGATATATATGTGTGTGTATTTCCACAGGCTGCGCTTCATTAACGGACACTGACGCACGTCTATAACTAACACAGTTTTACTATAGTACCTTTTGGACATGTTTTGTTAAAGCTTTCCATAGTGTCATTACACTGATGACACACAGGATCAATCCCATGATGCTCTGCTGCCACCTGGTGTCCAGCACTCAAACTCATGCATGATTTTATTTTTACTCCATAAAAACAGTGACGCTCACAATAACATTATAAATATTACAAGTCGAGTTTATGAAGATTGAAGTATTAAAAATATCCAGAACACTTTAGAGTCTCATGCATCAGTGAACATGAACTTACAATAAGCAAAGTATTTTGGTTGCACTTTATTTTAAGGTGTCTTTGTTACAGTGTGATTGTAACATTGAAATACTGAGTAATATAAATTATATAATATTATGCAGTATGTAACAAGGACACTAAAATAAAGTGCTACCAGTATTTTTTTTTACAGCATTTATTAATCTGTGTTAATGTTAGTTGATAAAAATACAGTTGTTCATGTTAGTGCATTAAATAATGTTAACAGAAACAACTTTTGATTTTAGTAAGTATTAGTAAATGTTGAAACGAACATTAAATGCTGTTAGGTCATGTTATGTTAATAATTGAAACTTTATTTTGAAGTGTTAGTTTTATCACATTTGTGTTTACATTAAAAGAGCATCATGTTTGTAAGTTAATAAATGATGTTAATAAAAGAGTACACCAATGCTTTATTTTAACAGTTTTATTATTATTTATCTGGATAGAAACACATATGAATATGATGATAAAGAATCACCAGAGCATCTTTATCACATTTAGTCCCAGAGAATCCAGCTCGTTTGAGAGGTTTCTCAGATCGGAGATCAGATCAGGGCGGAGCCTGTGCAGTGGGCGGGACTGTGATGGGTTGAGTCTGTGTGCAGTGGGCAGGGCTGTTACAGGGGCGGAGTCTGTGTGGAGTGGGCAGGGCGTTATAGGGTGGAGTCTGTGTGCAGTGGGCGGGGCTGTGACAGGGACGGAGTCTGTGTGCAGTGGGTGGGGCTGTGACAGGGGCGGAGTCTGTGTGCAGTGGGCGGGGCTGTGACAGGGGCGGAGTCTGTGTGCAGTGGGCAGGGCCGTTATAGGGGTGGAGTCTGTGTGGAGTGGGCAGGGCCGTTATAGGGGTGGAGTCTGTGTGCAGTGGGCAGGGCCGTTATAGGGGTGGAGTCTGTGTGGAGTGGGCAGGGCCGTTATAGGGGTGGAGTCTGTGTGGAGTGGGCAGGGCTGTTACAGGGGCGGAGTCTGTGTGGAGTGGGCAGGGCCGTTATAGGGGTGGAGTCTGTGTGCAGTGGGCGGGGCTGTGACAGGGACGGAGTCTGTGTGCAGTGGGTGGGGCTGTGACAGGGGCGGAGTCTGTGTGCAGTGGGCGGGGCTGTGACAGGGGCGGAGTCTGTGTGGAGTGGGCTGGGCCGTTATAGGGGTGGAGTCTGTGTGCAGTGGGTGGGGCTGTGACAGGGGTGGAGTCTGTGTGCAGTGGGTGGGGCTGTGACGGGGCGGAGTCTGTGTGCAGTGGGTGGGGCTGTGACAGGGGCGGAGTCTGTGTGCAGTGGGCGGGGCTGTGACAGGGGCGGAGTCTGTGTGCAGTGGGCGGGGCTGTGACAGGGGCGGAGTCTGTGCAGAGGGCAGGGCTGTGACAGGGGCGGAGTCTGTGTGGAGTGGGCAGGGCCGTTATAGGGGTGAAGTCTGTGTGCAGTGGGCGGGGCTGTGACAGGGGCGGAGTCTGTGTGCAGTGGGCTGGGCTGTGACAGGGGCGGAGTCTGTGTGCAGTGGGCGGGGCTGTGACAGAGGCGGAGTCTGTGCAGAGGGCAGGGCTGTGACAGGGGCGGAGTCTGTGTGGAGTGGGCAGGGCCGTTATAGGGGTGGAGTCTGTGTGCAGAGGGCAGGGCTGTGACAGGGGTGGAGTCTGTGTGCAGTGGGCGGGACTGTAAAGGACGGAGTCTGTGTGCAGAGGGCAGGGCTGTGACAGGGGCGGAGTCTGTGTGGAGTGGGCAGGGCCGTTATAGGGGCGGAGTCTGTGTGCAGTGGGCAGGGCCGTTATAGGGGCGGAGTCTGTGTGCAGTGGGCAGGGCTGTGACAGGGGCGGAGTCTGTGTGGAGTGGGCAGGGCCGTTATAGGGGCGGAGTCTGTGTGCAGTGGGCGGGACTGTGATGGGCGGAGTCTGTGTGCAGAGGGCAGGGCTGTGACAGGGGCGGAGTCTGTGTGGAGTGGGCAGGGCCGTTACAGGGGCGGAGTCTGTGTGCAGTGGGCGGGGCTGAGCTCAGTGTGTGTGAGCTGGTTCAGGCGTCGCTGGAGCGTTTGGCGGGTTTGGCGACGAGGCGTCTCTCTCGCTCCACCTCTCTCTCTCTCTGCTGCTCGCGCTCCAGATCTTCCTTCTGCTTGTGTTGCTGCAGCTTCAGCGCTCGCTTCTGCACACATTCATACACTCTTCATCTTCATCTCTTAATCTGCCATTACGTCTCAAACGGCAAAGTTTACTAACCCAGGGGGAAGCATGAAAGCTTGTTTCTGCAACAGAATAAAAAATTCTGAATCCCTGGAATCCTGACTTTTCTTTCAATCGGAAACAAGTTTATATCTCGCAATTCTGACTTTTTCTCGCAATTCAGACTTTTTTTCTCGCAATTCAGACTTTTTTTCTTGCAATTCAGACTTTTTTCTCACAATTCAGACTTTTCTTTTAAACGCAAGTTTATATCTTGCAAATCAGATCAAATCAATCTTTTATCATAAACACATGTTTATGTCACACTTCTGACTTTTTTCTCATAACGCAAGTTTATCTCTCGCAATTTAATTTTTCTCACAATTCAGACTTTTCTTGTAAATGCAAGTTTAGGTAACACTTTATTTGAAGGGGTGTGCATAAGACTGACATGACACTGTCATAAACATGACATAACACCTGTCATAAACATGAAGGAGTCTTTATGAATGTTTATGACTGTTGTCATTAAGTGTCATTCGGTAAATTATGACACTTTTAATGCAAAGTTGACATTGTTTAAAATGTCTTTGTTATGAAAACTTGACATTAACAAAGACAAAAATGTCTTTGTTATGACAACTTGATATTAACCAAAAAATCATAACCTGTCAACCTGTCACAAATATGTCATAACAGGTCTAATTATCAAACTTCAAGCATTTTGCAGTGTAATAACCCTTAATGACATCTTTACAATGTACAACTTTACAACTAGTACAATGTGTTCCACTTTACTTGAGGACAGGTAATATTCATGACACAGTTATAATGGTGTCATGACGGCCAAAGTTGTGACAGGTTGACAGGTTATGATTTCTCGGTTAATGTCAAGTTGTCATAACAAAGACATTTCTATCTTTGTTAATGTCAAGTTGTCATAATCAAGACATTTTTGTCTTGGGTAATGTCAAGTTGTCATAACAAAGACATTTTAAACAATGTCAACTTTGCATTGAAAGTGTCATAATTTACCGAATGACACTTAATGACAACAGTCATAAACATTCATAAAGACTCCTTCATGTTTATGACAGGTGTTATGCCATGTTTATGACAGTGTCATGTCAGTCTTATGCACACCCCTTCAAATAAAGTGTTACCCAAGTTGATATCTCGCAATTCCTTTTTTCTCGCAATTCTTACTTTTCTTGCAATTCAGATTTTTTTCACACAATTCTGAGTTTAAATTTCACAATTCTTGGAAAAAAGTCAGAATACTGAGAAAAAAGTGGCAATTACCGTATATACCCGAATATAAGACGAACCCCCATTTTCCAGACTTATTTTTGGGGGAAAGAGACTTTTGTGGAAAAAAATCTGGTTTTCAACATAAAATAATTTTATTTGAAAATTCTAGTGATAATTCATTGGAAAAAAACATTTTAACACCATTCATTAAATATTTGGATTAATTTGTCACAAAATAAAGTGCACTCTGTTAATGAGTTGAAGAGAGAAATGAGAGATATTAATGAATGAATGACAAAAATGAATAACCTTTTCACAAAAATGCAATAATTATGTAGGCCTATGTATGTATGTAATTGTGGTTAGGGTGGCCTTATGTCCGGATTTTAAGCCCCCTGTCCGGCGCTGTTTTTGTTTTCAATTCAGTTGCGCTGAATTGTTCTATTATTAACCTTTAAAAATCCCGCATATTGATAGCGGCTCCCTGATGCCCGCAAATTAGTTCAAATCTCCTGGAATCTAGACTAGAGCCGAACATGTAAGACAGAACATAGCCTACTGTATGTGCTCCAAACCAAACCCTGTAGCGCGCGCACGGCAGAGAGAGAGAGAGCGAGAGACCTTGCGTTTCCAGTAGGCGTCAGTGAGTGAACGCCTGAGAGAAGCCACTCAGTGTTGCGCAGATTATCCTTGAATGGCTTGTTGACGACCAATAGCCTACCTGTAGCTGGCTTGTCATCCCCCCCTGGTATGATCACTAGATCGCCGTTCATTTTCCGTAACTGAGTTTTGACGGGCTCCGTCAAGTGTCCGCGGAATCCAAAACGCTACCTTGAGCTTGTGTTGGCGCCCTCTACTGTTTCTCCCTGCTTTCTCTCCCTTTTCCCCCGTGATTTTGTCTATATCGCGAATATAAGACAACCCCCCATTTTTCATTCTATTTTTAGGACAAAAGCCTCGTCTTATATTCGGGTATATACGGTACCTTTTTTTAATTCCCTGGCAGAAACAAGCTTCCATAAAAACATGAAGAGCAGTAAAGCATGAGTCTACAGAAGAGTCCCACTCAAACCTTTAGTCTGGTCGTTTTGTCGTGCAGAACGATCATTTCTTTGCGAATGTTCACCAGTTTGCTGTGATAAACTTTGGCCTCTGTGAACTGAAACACATCAGCTGTCAGTCTGACGACGTTTCTACGAGAGAAACCACGGGATTAAAACTCACCAGTGCGTTCAGGTCAATCATGGCGTTGCACTCGCGGAATTTCGTGACTTCTTGCTCCAGCGTATCCAGCAAAATAACTTGATTTTGTCTGGAAGTAAGAGAAAATAAAGGATAATTGCAGTGCAGGAGTGCAGTATTTTGAATTCAAATGTCTTTTTTTGCAGTCTGATAAAATTATGGATCTCATTGATGGAATGAACCAGATCATCAGTGCTAGCACACGTGTGTTCAGTGAGTCGTGTGTTCGGTGAGTCGTGTGTTCGGTGAGTCGTGTGTTCGGTGAGTCGTGTGTTCGGTGAGTCGTGTGTTCGGTGAGTCGTGTGTTCGGTGAGTCGTGTGTTCGGTGAGTCGTGTGTTCGGTGAGTCGTGTGTTCGGTGAGTCGTGTGTTCGGTCAGTCGTGTGTTCAGCGAGTCGTGTGTTCAGCGAGTCGTGTGTTCAGCGAGTCGTGTGTTCAGCGAGTCGTGTGTTCAGCGAGTCGTGTGTTCAGCGAGTCGTGTGTTCAGCGAGTCGTGTGTTCAGCGAGTCGTGTGTTCAGCGAGTCGTGTGTTCAGCGAGTCGTGTGTTCAGTCAGTCGTCTGTTCAGTCAGTCGTGTGTTCAGTCAGTCGTGTGTTCAGTCAGTCGTGTGTTCAGTCAGTCGTGTGTTCAGCGAGTCGTGTGTTCAGCGAGTCGTGTGTTCAGCGAGTCGTGTGTTCAGCGAGTCGTGTGTTCAGCGAGTCGTGTGTTCAGCGAGTCGTGTGTTCAGTCAGTCGTGTGTTCAGTCAGTCGTGTGTTTCAGTCAGTCGTGTGTTCAGTCAGTCGTGTGTTCAGCGAGTCGTGTGTTCAGTCAGTCGTGTGTTCAGTCAGTCGTGTGTTCAGTCAGTCGTGTGTTCAGCGAGTCGTGTGTTCAGCGAGTCGTGTGTTCAGCGAGTCGTGTGTTCTGGAGTCGTGTGGTCATACGTGTGTGTTATGCAGTGTGTGTTATGCAGTGTGGTCATACGTGTGTGTTATGCGTGTGTGTTATGCAGTGTGGTCATACATGTGTGTTATGCAGTGTGGTCATATGTGTGTGTTATGCAGTGTGGTCATATGTGTGTGTTATGCAGTGTGTGTGTGTTATGCAGTGTGGTCATTCGTGTGTGTTATGCAGTGTGGTCATACGTGTGTGTTATGCAGTGTGGTCATACGTGTGTGTTATGCAGTGTGGTCATACGTGTGTGTTATGCAGTGAGGTCATACGTGTGTGTTATGCAGTGTGTGTGTTATGCAGTGTGGTCATACGTGTGTGTTATGCAGTGTGGTCATACGTGTGTGTTATGCAGTGAGGTCATACGTGTGTGTTATGCAGTGTGTGTTATGCAGTGTGGTCATACGTGTGTGTTATGCAGTGTGGTCATACGTGTGTGTTATGCAGTGTGGTCATACGTGTGTGTGTTATGCAGTGTGGTCATACATGTGTGTTATGCGTGTGTGTTATGCAGTGTGGTCATACATGTGTGTTATGCAGTGTGGTCATACGTGTGTGTTATGCAGTGTGTGTTGTGTTATGCAGTGTGGTCATACGTGTGTGTTATGCAGTGTGGTCATACGTGTGTGTTATGCAGTGTGGTCATACGTGTGTGTTATGCAGTGTGGTCATACGTGTGTGTTATGCAGTGTGGTCATACGTTGTGTTATGCAGTGAGGTCATACGTGTGTGTTTATGCAGTGGGTCATACGTGTGTGTTATGCAGTGTGGTCATACGTGTGTGTTATGCGTGTGTATAGTGCAGTATGCAGTGGGTCATACTGTGTGTTATGCAGTGTGGTCATACGTGTGTGTTATGCAGTGTGTATACGTGTGGTTATGCAGTGTTGTGTGTTATGCAGTGTGGTAACGTGTGTGTTATGCAGTGTGGTCATACGTGTGTGTTATGCAGTGTGGTCATACGTGTGTGTTTGCAGTGTGGTCATACGTGTGTGTTATGCAGTGAGGTCATATGTGTGTGTTATGCTGTTTGAGTGTGGTCATTACGTGTTGTTATGCAGTGTGGTCATAGTTGTGTTATGCAGTGTGGTCATACGTGTGTGTTATGCAGTGTGGTCATACGTGTGTGTTATGCAGTGGGTCATACGTGTGTGTATGCAGTGTGGTCATACGTGTGTTGCATGGTTTACGTGTGTTTATGCATGTGGTCATACGGTTGTTGTTATGCAGTGTGGTCATACGTGTGTGTTATGTGTGTGCAGTGTGGTCATACGTTGTGTTATGCATGAGCATAGTGTGTGTTATGCATGTGTCTACGTGTGTGTTATGCAGTGGGTCATACGTGTGTGTTATGCAGTGTGGTCATACGTGTTGTTATGCAGTGATGGTCATACGTGTGTGTTATGCAGTGTGGTCATACGTGTGTGTGTATGCAGTGTGGTCATACGTGTGTGTTATGCAGTGTGGTATACGTGTGTGTATGCAGTGGGTCATACGTGTGTGTTATGCAGTGTGGTCATACGTGTGTGTTATGCGTGTGTCAACGTGTGTGTATGCAGTGTGTCTACGTGTGTGTTATGCAGTGTGTCATACGTGTGTGTTATAGAGTGGGTCATACGTGTGTGTTATGCAGTGTGGTCATACGTGTGTGTTATGCATGTGTGTATGCAGTGGTCATGTGTGTTATGCAGTGTGGTCATACGTGGTGTGTTATGCAGTGTGGTCATACGTGTGTGTTATGCAGTGGGTCATACGTGTGTGTTATGCAGTGTGGTTCATCTAGTTGTGTTATGCAGTGATGGTCATACTGTTGTTATGCGTGTGGTCATTACGTGTGGTTATGCAGTGTGGTCATACGTGTGTGTTATGCAGTGTGTGTTATGCAGTGTGGTCATACTGTGTGTTATGCAGTGTGGTCATACGTGTGTGTTATGCAGTGTGGTCATACGTGTGTGTTATGCAGTGTGGTCATACGTAGTGTGTTATGCAGTGAGGTCATACGTGTGTGTTATGCAGTGTGGTCATACGTGTGTGTTATGCAGTGTGGTCATACGTGTGTGTTATGCAGTGATGTCATACGTGTGTGTTATGCAGTGAGGTCATACGTGTGTGTTTATGCAGTGTGGTCATACGTGTGTGTTATGCAGAGTGTGGTTATACGTGTGTGTTTATGCAGTGTGGTCATACGTGTGTGTTATGCAGTGAGGTCATACGTGTGTGTTATGCAGTGTGGTCTACGTGGTTAGCAGTTGGTTACGTGTGTGTTATGCAGTGAGGTCATACGTGTGTTTATGCAATGTGGTCATACGTTGTGTTTATGCAATGTGGTCATACGTGTGTGTTATGCAGTGTGGTCATACGTGTGTTATGCAGTGAGGTCATAGGTGTGTGTTATGCAGTGCGGTCATACGTGTGTGTTATGCAGTGTGGTCATACGTGTGTTATGCAGTGAGGTCATACGTGTGTGTTATGCAATGTGGTCATACGTGTGTGTTATGCAAGTGGTCATACGGTGTGTTATGCAGTGTGGTCATACGTGTGTTATGCAGTGAGGTCATAGGTGTGTGTTATGCAGTGCGGTCATACGTGTGTGTTATGCAGTGTGGTCATACGGTGTGTTATGCAGTGTGGTCATACGTGTGTGTTATGCAGTGCGGTCATACGTGTGTGTTATGCAGTGTGGTCATACGTGTGTGTTATGCAGTGTGGTCATACGTGTGTGTTATGCAGTGCGGTCATACGTGTGTGTTAGCAGTGCGGTCATACGTGTGTGTTATGCAGTGCTGGTCATACGTGTGTGTTATGCAGTGCGGTCATACGTGTGTGTTACGCAGTGCGGTCATACGTGTGTGTTATGCAGTGTGGTCATACGTGTGTGTTATGCAGTGTGGTCATACGTGTGTGTTATGCAGTGCGGTCATACGTGTGTGTTATGCAGTGTGGTCATACGTGTGTGTTATGCAGTGCGGTCATACGTGTGTGTTATGCAGTGTGGTCATACGTGTGTGTTATGCAGTGTGGTCATACGTGTGTGTTATGCAGTGTGGTCATACGTGTGTGTTATGCAGTGTGGTCATACGTGTGTGTTATGCAGTGAGGTCATACGTGAGCTCCTGCAGGGTTTGCTTGGAGGCGTTGAGCTCCGGCTGATAGTGAGACAGGAATCCTTCAGTCAGTCTCTGGATCGTGTGCTCATCCACACACACCACGTCCTCCATCACGACACACACTGCAAACACACACATCAACAGCACAAAACCATACAACTAGGCTTTTATTAGAAGACAAGCATTTATGAATGTGAAGAAAAAAAAAGCTTTCAGAAGCCACTGTGTGAGTGTGTGTGTGTGTGTGTTCACCTGTGTCCTGCTCGCTTTCCTCCTGCGGTCTGTCCATCATCATTATTCACCAGCAGCCTCTGCAACACACACCACACCACACACACACACACACACACACACACACACACACACACACACACACACACACACACACAGACAGACAGAGACACCACACACACACACACACACACACACACACACACACACACACACACACCACACACACACACCACAACAGACAGACAGACAGAGACGAGACAGACACACACACACACACACACACACACACACACACACACACACACACACACACACACGAGACAAACCACACACCACACCAACACACACAACACCAAGACACACACACACACACACACACACACAGACACACACACAGACACACACACACACACACACACCACACAACACACACACACACACGACACAACACACACACACACACACACACACACACACACACACACACACACACACACACACACACACACACACACACACACACACACCACACACACACACACACACACACACACACACACGACACACACCACACACACAGACACACACACACACACACACACACACACACACACACACACACACACACACACACACACACACACACACACACACACACACACACACACACACACACACACACCCCACGTCAGATTCCTCATGAACCACAGTAATCGTGTGTACGTCACTGATCACGTCTGAACACGAACCCTCTTGAGCGCATCATTCCTGTTATATTCCCGTCAGATGAATGTGATCCTTCTTTTATCTTGGGTATTTAATGGCGGTCAGCAAACCTGATGTGATAGTGAAAACGCTTCCAGAGAAGCTCACAAACATCATGTGACCGAAGCTCATGTGACCAAAGAGACTGTGACAACGCGATGCGCTGCCACTCCGAGAGCACTTCCGCCTTTAATCACGTGCTGCTGAGCGACGCCTCCGATTGGCGGAACGATTGTACCGGAGTCAAGCCACCTATATTTACAGATTGTTTCAAATCAGCTTTACAGTGATAAACAGGAAAATTATGAATTTGTTAATTCAGATCTCTCATAAAGATCATCAATTATTAAATTAGTTAATTTAATCTATAAAGTACTTTTGCAAAAATTATGTCACCGTCAGCTCAGATCAGGTCTCATATAATTATATTATATTATATTATATTATATTATATATATTATATTATATATATTATATCAGAAATGGCTTTATTGCTAAGTGACCTTGAACACGAGGATTTTTCTTGATACACATACAAATACAACAGTGAAATGTGCTAAAAAGGTATAATATTTTATAATTACATGTTAATTTTGCACATGAATGCGAAGTTTGAATGCGCGCGCGCTGCAGTAGAGCTGGAACGCGCGCAGAGTGGACGCGCTAACATTAAACTGTCTCTCTCTCTCTCACACACACCACACACACACCGAGACTCTGAGATTTTCCCGAACTCACACCGCAATGGACGGACCCAGCGAACGGCAGAGTTTAGGAAGGTTTGTGCTCTTGTAATGATGTTGTTGTTTTCTGTGTGTGTTCGCTGACATTCACACATGAACGCGCTGAAACACGGATGAACACACGGAACAAACTCTGTGCTTTTCATATCTGACGAACTGTGCATCTTTGTCTCTGAAGTGAATGCTACATTTTTCTAAATGTCATCATAATCATTTGTTAACAAACAACTATTCATTACTTCAATGAGCTCATTGTTTCGGCCTTAAATTATGACATTGTTTAAATGAATACCTTTTACGCTAACTGCGATTCTAAAATACATAACTTAGACAGTTTCCTCTGATAACAGATCTCTCTAAATTGTAATATGGACTCATATATTTTCTGTTAAGCTGCTTTGAAATGAGTATTGTGAAAAGTGCTTTACAAATAAATGCGAATTGAATTGAATCAACAACAATGACCTGAATGGAGCTCAATAGTGACCCTTGTGTTTTAGAGTTGCTTTATAACACTTGATGATGATGTGGTTCCTGTTGCTTTGTAAAAGCTGACCTGAACTGTTGTGTTGCAGGTAACCTGGCGCGATTATTGTGAAAAGCGCTATACTAATAATTTAATTGATTATTTAATTAATCATTACTAATGATTTAATTAATCAACAACACTGAACTGAATGGAATGTTTTCTGTTGTTGGTAAAGTTGACCAGAGCTGTTGTGTTTCAGGTAACCTCGCGCTTCGACCCACGAGACCGTGTCAGTTCCTCACACACTGACGCTTCAGAGATTGGCTCAGATGTCGGGCCTGATGGGCCGCGTGAGGTCGGTGTTCCGCCGCGAGCCGGAGGACTGGCACCTCAGCGACGCCGCCGCCTTCGACTTCTCCGAGGATCTGGAGGACGACGAGACGCCCCGGTTCAGCCAGCTGAAGGTAGTGGTGTCCGGAGAGTCGGACGAGTTCCCCGCGGCTAACGGGTCGACGGTCACGCTGTGTTGGACGATGACGACTCGCTCCTGGGCTCCTCGTCGGGTCTGGTGCCGGAGGCGTGTGACGGGTGCCAAAGGAGTCGAGAGAGTGAGCGGCGCCGGAGGATCATGAGGAAACTGGGCTTTGCCGCTCTGCTCTACTTCCTGTTCATGGTGGGCGAGCTGATAGGTGAGTGTCGGGAGAGAGAGGTGTGTGTGTGTGTGTGTGTGTGTGTGTGTGTGGTGTGTGTGTGTGTGTGTGTGTGTCGCCCGCTCCTGTCACTGGGTTTGTCTTTCAGGTGGGTACGTGGCCAACAGTCTGGCCATCATGACGGATGCGCTGCACATGCTGACGGATCTGATCGGGATCATCGTGTCTCTGCTAGCGCTCTGGCTCTCGGCTAAACCACCGACGCACAGATTCAACTTCGGCCTCCATCGGCTCGGTGCGAAATCTCCTCAGTACACGGCTCATTCAGGCTTTTCACACTTCAGCTAGTAAACCTTGGGTCAGTCTATTCTAAACCTTGGGTCAGTCTATTCTAAACCCAGGGTCAGTCTAACCCCTGGGTCATTCTAACCCCCGGGTCAGTCTAGTCTAAACCCCGGGTCAGTCTAGTCTAAACCCCGGGTCAGTCTAGTCTGAACCCCGGGTCAGTCTAGTCTGAACCCCGGGTCAAATCCTTGTCTAAACCCCGGGTCAGTCTTGTCTAAACCCTGTCCCTGGGTCAGTCTTGTCTAAACTCCGGGTCAGTCTTGTCTAAACCCTGTCCCTGGGTCAGTCTAAACCCTGAGTCAATCTAAACCCTAGGTCAGTCTATTCTAAACCCTGGGTCAGTCTAAACCCTAGGTCAGTCTATTCTAACCCTTAGGTCAGTCTATTCTAATCCTTAGGTCAGTCTATTTTAACCCTTAGGCCAGTCTAGTCTAAACCCTGGGTCAGTCTAGTCTAAACCTTGGGTCAGTCTATTCTAAACCCAGGGTCAGTCTAACCCCTGGGTCATTCTAACCCCCGGGTCAGTCTAGTCTAAACCCCGGGTCAGTCTAGTCTAAACCCCGGGTCAGTCTAGTCTAAACCCCGGGTCAGTCTAGTCTGAACCCCGGGTCAGTCTAGTCTGAACCCCGGGTCAGTCTTGTCTAAACCCCGGGTCAGTCTTGTCTAAACCCTGTCCCTGGGTCAGTCTTGTCTAAACCCGGGTCAGTCTTGTCTAAACCCTGTCCCTGGGTCAGTCTAAACCCTGAGTCAATCTAAACCCTAGGTCAGTCTATTCTAAACCCTGGGTCAGTCTAAACCCTAGGTCAGTCTATTCTAACCCTTAGGTCAGTCTATTCTAATCCTTAGGTCAGTCTATTTTAACCCTTAGGCCAGTCTAGTCTAAACCCTGGGTCAGTCTAGTCTAAACCCTGGTCAGTCTAGTCTAAACCTGGTCAGTTAGTCTAAACCCCTGGTCAGTCTAGTCTAAACCCCGGGTCAGTCTAGTCTAAACCCTGTCCCCGGGTCAGTCTAGTCTAAACCCTGTCCGGTCAGTCTAAACCCTGAGTCAATCTAAACCCTGGTCAGTCTATTCTAAACCCGGGTCAGTCTAAACCCTGGTCATCTAACCTGGGTCAATCTAAACTATGGGTCAATACTGTTTATGCTTTATGAGAGCGGGGCAACCTGTCACTCACATGAGATCCACCAAGAGCAAACCACAACCATCCAATCAGTTCCCCACAGACAAAATCAAGCCCCGCCCACATTTGTTTTTGTTCCAGAAGTGTTTCACTCGGATATACAACACTATAGAGAAGAGAAGACGAGTGTAACTTCATTTCATGCTAAAATTAAGCGCAGTGTGAAAAGCCCTAGTGTGTGTCTTCCATCTTGCTGGTGTGAAATGCATCTGACGGTGTGTGTGTGTGTGTGTGTGTGTGTTCAGAGGTTTTGTCTGCAGGTATTAGTGTGTTGCTGATCTATATTCTGACGGGTGTGCTGTTGAACGAAGCCGCTCAGAGAACGATTCATCAGGACTTCACCATCGACGGAGACGTGATGCTAATCACTGCAGCGGTGGGAGTCGCCGTCAACCTGCTGTGAGTCTGAAACACACACACTCCTTAACTCACTCACACTCTCTCTCTCTCTCTCTCTCATCACTCACTCACTCACTCACTCACTCACACACACACACACACACACACACACACACACACACACACACACACACCACACACACACACATCACTCACTCACTCACTCACTCATCACTCACTCACTCACTCACTCACTCACACACACACACACACAC